>JAZGTJ010003310.1:16415-36224 GCA_036877575.1 Botia almorhae | reverse complement strand
GGTTTTTTGCTTTTATTTAAAAAAGTTACTTTTTGTGCAAGCACTTCAAAAGCATTGTATCTGTGCACTTTTTTCCGAGTCACAGTTATAGAGTCTCTGTAGATAGTTGCCAAGCCGCCACCCCGCCCAACCGGACGGGGCTCATGCATATAACAGTAGCCTGGTGGGGTGGACTCATTTAGACTGAAATAGTCATTTTGTTTGAGCCAAGTTTCAGTCAGAATTTCCCATAAAGAGCTAATTTCCTAAACGAGCTCCACGGACAATGTGTGTCCCGGGCAGCTGCGGCCATTGGACTGGAGTGGAACGTGGAGCGTTCACGGCTGGATGATTGGTTCCTGGGAGCCGCTCTGGAAGCCCATTCTCGCCCTGCTGCCAATGCCTTTCCTCCCGGAGGTGCACATGAAGGTTCAAAAGTCATGAAAGGTACCTTTTTCTGCCCGAAGCCACTTCCCCTCCACTCTCACAACCCTCGATGGGGGGGCTGCCAAAGGGTACGTGGAGATCCCTCATGTGGAGCATGTATGTGCGGTGCACCTGTGTCCGCGTCTCCCATCCAGTCAGCCCTTGTGATGGGCTAGGTGCCCCATGTGTAGTGATTCCCCTTTGGTGAACCCACGTGTGTATTCTCCACGGTACGGTTTCCCTATTGGTGAACCCGTGTTTTTCCCTTGGCACCGTACGCTTGCCACTCTCTGTGGGCAGTGAGCTGTCCCAGTAGGTAGGACCTGCACAGAGACATTTTCCAAATGTAGTACTGCCTGGCCAGTCTATACCCTGATCCAGAGCTCTACTGGTCTGTAGCGTGTTTGCGAGATCTGGCTGCTTCATCTTCCTCAAGATGTGTAATGTAATTTTGAGAACCTCCTCTCTGACTCTGCTATGACTCTTATCATCCTCCTCCTGTTGAGTCCCCATCCTTCATTACAGAAATGATTTTGTGCTTAACATTCTGAAAACACAGTTAATATTCAAACAGTGAAGCTTCATTCAATAACAGAGAGAGAACGAGAGAATCAATATACAAATTAAGACTGAATTTCGTTGTAGTTTTATACACAGCCTGAAAAATGGATTAAAATGAATTATATCACACCTCATAAAAAACACTTTATCCAATGAGTCATCAGTGTGAAGGATTTTTAAATGAATCATAACTAACATGTGTTTTTTGGCAGGCTTAACATTTGTATGCTTTTGAGAACAAAAAATGTACTTGAATAAAAGGCTAAAATAATCCAAAAAATGTCAGCTTTGCCATGTACCTATTCTATATAAACTGTGATTGAGATGATGTCCTCCATGATTTGTACAGGGTTTCTTGTACAGGGATGTCCTTAATGAAAAGATTGATGAATGAATGAAAGGATAAGGAGTAAGCAAGTCCAAGTTTTTCTTTACAATATTGGATTCTGATACACCCTTCAAGATGTATCAGAATGTGTTTTTCTGTAGTAAAACAAATACTCCATTTCTTGTGAATTTTTCTGGTAATGTATTATAATACAAAACAATAAATAAATGGATAATGTTTATTTCTAACTATATAACACCTCAGATCAGCAGAAGTCTCCCAAACTGAATTTTATTGGACAATGCATGGACCGATCACTCTTCATTGACACACAGATGGGTTCTGGAGATTCTTACTGACACAGGCTAAAACACAAATGCAGTCAAACACTGATTCAAAAACTCTCCCTTAAACCTTCCACTCTCCACAGAAGAAGACACTTTGTTTAGGTTGTTTACTTAATGACTTTTTGTGATCTTTAATTTAAATGATCGTTTAACTGCAAATTCACAGACATTTATTGTACATCAGTATTTGTATATGACATTTTAAGATTCCAATTATACCAGTTATATGGAAACCTGCTTTAATATGAACAACACTTCTGAATGAATGTATTTTCTTTTACCACGTTACAGTGAAACATTTCATTGTATTGCACATTTTATTTTTAATAGAACAGAAATTATTAAAAGTATTCTGAACCATGAGAATAAACCTAAACCACCTAAGTTTTAATAACCGTTTTGAACTTCTGTGGAAGAAAGCCTGGGAATAAGCAGGTGGGTCTTACTGTCATATTATCTCTGTGAACCAGCACACACATTTCACACTAATATCTCACCTGATCTTAACAGAGGAGTTTTCATCTATGCTGTTATGTGGAGGATCCATGATAGACATGTTGTGTTCTGGTAATCATCTAAAAGCAGGTGCCAATAATGACCGACGAGTAAGTTTTGTATCACCTCAGACATATATTTCTCTCTCAAATCTCCCTCTGTCTCAACAGTCTGTCTGCAGTAATGACCTGCATAATGCTAGCGTGACATAGCATGATGTTAGCATAATGCTAGCATGACTTAGCATGATGCTAGCGTGACATAGCATGATGGTAGCATGACTTAGCATGATGCTAGCATGACTTAACGCAATGTTAGCATGATGCTAGCATGACTTAGCATGATGCTAACATGACTTAACATGATGTTAGCATGACTTAGCATAATAGATATACTAAATACGGCTTATTCATGATGTTAGGTGGTTGCTAGGGGGATATAAATGGTTGCTAGGGTGTGGTCAAGAAGTTGCTAGGGCAAAACCTAAAGCAATACCTTATTTTTCAGTGTCTGGAATTTTTTTCTGGAGTTTTTTTTCCCTCTCTAAAGCTGATTTTTTTAACTGTTCTGAGCACTTATTGTGCATGTATTGTCTTTACTGCATGACTTTGTTTGGTGTCCTTACAAAATAAAGACGCATGAATTTCACGTGCAAAAACACATGTGATCAGACATGTGGTTTCAGAAATTTTTTTGTGTGAATCCCATGTAATGTTCCATGGGAAAATTTATGTGTGAAACGTGGTGACATGTTTTTCATGTGTGACCACGTGTTTTGGACATGTGACGTTTATGTGTCTTTTCTGATACTCTCAGTAGCTAAAAAGCTGTACATGAATCTGTTTAAAAAACAGAACTGAAAACGTTTTCTCGAGAACTGCTCCCTTTGACAAGAGGTGCAACATATATTTAAAACTTTTCTTCAAAAATTGAGCGGAGAAACGGTGTTGCCAGATTGGCTTCTTTTGTTCACGTCCTATTGCAAAAAATGCATTGGCCAGGTTGATAACAATTTGGGCTGGTTTATGATACAACATTTTTTTTTTACTACAAACATGATATTTTATGAATTTTCCATTAAAGCGAAATTTATAATGAAGTATACTATGTTGACGTTTCAATTGTATGGCTCAGTTTAGCCAATAAGATTCAATAAGTCCTGTACAATCAGATTTCAAACTTGATTTGTCAGGGTTTATAGACCTTTATCACTGCGGAAATTAATTATCTGGAAGTGTCTGTTTTTTTTTTTAGTGACAGACGATACAAGGCAACTCACTTATTTTTTATGTGCCTTTCATTTATAATATTGTGTGTCATTTTTTTTTCTCTCACTGGTGAGGAGCTGTGATGTTAGAAATGAAGATTGTGCAGCTCTGATATTAAACCCTTCACACCTGAGAGAACTGAATCTGAGGGCAGAACTGAAAACTCAGATGAAGCTTCCTGGTCTAAAAACAATCCATATCATAAACTCATAAGCACTTTATTTTATTTTACTTAGAGGAATAAACAAATAATTTTAATCTTTATTAAAAGTGATTTTCCACTTCTACTTCAATCAATTGTAGCGTTAGATTTGATTTTTTTAAGCAGCATTAGAAAATTTTGGCCTCTCTATTGACATCTGTTGTTTAATGTTAATGTTTAATGTAAAGTTTGATTAAACATTTATTTAGTTACAACTAGCTATGTTTATCAACAACACTTTCAAATAGTTATTTGGTATTTTAAAATACTCCACACAAAATTCTAAAAGTTAAGTAAATGATGGGCTATTCCTTTATTTTTGTAACTAAATTAATCATTGTTGTATCTGTAGTGCTGTTTATTTATATTCTTATTTTTGTCATTAGTCAAGTTAAATTTTATCTTGTTTAATGTTTATGACTTATTAATGTTAGTGTTTTTTTCCTGGTGGCATTTGTTTTTGTGTGGATAAAATAGCACTGTCTATATGTGTGTATTAGCAATGGTGTCACTTTTGATCAGGTTTTTGTATGGCCTTTGTTTTTACCATTTGTGTTATTATGACATATGTAAATGTTGTTTTGGTAGTTCCAGTAGGTTGGTATATTAACCTTATATAATACCATATTTATTATATCTATATTCCTGCAAAAAATGGTCCTGCAAGACCTTCATCAGTCCCTTAACCGGCTCTTTGTAGACATATGAAAGGACCACGACTTAATACTACATCACAGATACAGGTAGTTAAAGTTATATAAAGTTTGGGTTTATAAAATTAAACTCCCATTGTCAAAATTATGTAAGCGACATATACTAAATATGGAGACTACAGCGCCCCTCTGTGGTCAAGTAAACAAGATTTTAAAAAGTCGTGTAAACTGCGTCTTAAATTGTGATTATAATTGTAAAATATTAAACTGCGTTTATGGCTTATTTAATTTCGTGTGAAATCGTCGTCGTTGTCAAATATGAAATTTTGGCTTCCTTGCTCTGTAATAGTAATAAACAGCAACACTGAAATCAGTTTTCTTATTTTCTCTATGGGGATTAAAAAAAATCAAAGCCATAAACCAAACCACCAGGATAGATGTGGAGTTATGGCCTGCATTTTTGACACAAAAAAATTAGTTGACTGAAAAACAGTGTCTAACTGTAATCACATTAAACTAATTGTATGATTATTTTAAAATTATGTTAAAGTTTTAATTATGATAAATATTGTTTATTTTGGGTGCAGGAAGACAAAAACAAAAGATACATATTAACCCAAACAAATCCTTTCTTTTGCTGGCAGCAGGTGGCACTAAGATATCTAGAAAACAAAAGTAAAGATGGTTCGTATTAATGCTTTTTTAGTTTGCCTCTGAAAGATATGGTGTACACAAACACACACAAAAATGAGACAGCCCAAGATGCAATTGAAACAAACAATCTTTGTAAATCTATATTAATGTTTTCCAATGACACACCAAAACAGGAGATATAAATAAACATATTTTATTTTCCAATTTTACTTTCAAAGCTATGTTGCATTCATTGATTGAATTAACGCTTACAGACAGTAAAAGTGAGATTTTCTTATCCGGCTCTGATGTAAACAAAGAGTCGAAATAGATTTTTTAAAGATAGATAAAACTTAAATAATTTAACCGATGTTACAAGAGGAACTTTTCTCAAAGGTTATGGAGGGCTATATATTATCATCGTATGGTCATTCATTTGGTGACTATGCTATGGGGATGAAAAAAAATCAAAGCCATAAACCAAACCACCAGGATAGATGGCCAGAGAAGGAAGGTAACAATGTAAAATAAATATGGTGGTATGCCATATGCTACCTTTTGTTTTGTTAATTTCATTATTATTATTTTACTACGCTCTTGTTTGCTGATAACCCCATTAGGTTCCCATTGTGACAACTTATCCCATATAGTGTAAAAACATCCCTAACACTCTTTGAAGAGATCTATTTCATGCAGTTCACAGTTGTTACCGCTAGAGCCCGCAAAACGACAGCTCACCATCGGTGGGATTTCTCTCGAGCATGGACGAACAGCCCATACAATGAGACTCTGTAGTCGGGTTGCGATAACCCAGCCTCTCCGGATTTACCCCTGTACGCGCTCGGACTACTGACAAACCACTGCACGGATAACGCCAGTCAAGTCGCGCTGCAACCCCGGTCCATTTAGTTTATCTGGTGATCGGCACAAGGAACGTAAACAGCGTCAGAAATAACAATGATGGAAAGTGCTTGTACACAGTTTAAACTCTTAAGAAGTTTGCGGATTGTTTATCTCCAGATAAATGGATTATAATTGCATTTATTATATGGCAGCTGATAGGACACCGTCTGATAACAGCGACATGCTTCTGACATGTTTTGGCTTCTGACGGAGTCGAGTGCATTGGCGTGATTGCTTTTGTTTCCACCTGCATGACGATTGCATGACTATCTAAAGCTGTTTTATATTAACAGATTGTGGATTTCAAACAAGTTGCATGAAGTTGAATAAGCGCACGCTGCAGTTACGGCAACCTGGAAAGCTGCAGGACACCACTGTGCATAAAGCTGTAATGCAATGTTGAGATTCTAAACCTAGCACTCTAAAAAATTCAAGTTGTGCGTCTGGAAAAGATTCCTATGTAGTTTTGGACATACACGAGAGACTGTTTAGGGGATGTAAATGATTATTATTTCGCGAGTTCAAATTTAGGATTGTCTACCCAGCTAAAGGATTTTCTAAACGTTTTACAAACCTTCCATATTGGTTTTGAAAACGCAAAAATGTCACGTTTTTTAAAGCGAGCCTATCGCTATTTAACGTAACTTTTTCGAAAACGTAACATGTATTAATAGAATAACATTTGCACAACTTAAACGTTCTCACACCGTATTGTAACGTTATAAAATATGTTCTTTTAACGCTACCCCACAGAACTTCGCTCAAGTAAGCAACGATGTTTCACTAAGAACGTTTTCATCGTTTTGTTAAACGTTTATCCAATGCGTATAACGCCATAAGATTACCGTAACAGTATCTTCACTAAGGCGTAAACTTTAAAGCTTTAAGAAGAGGGCACTAAAGGTCATGGGAGAGGCTGCTCCGACCCAGGCGACCCCAAGTGGATTTGCACCCATGCTGGGCGTAGGGATGGGAGGATCAATCACACCAATAGCCACTTCAAGAGGATCCGCAGTTCCCCAACTGCACAGCGCTATAGTGGAGCGTCTGCGGGCCAGAATAGAGCTGTGCAGACGACATCACTCCACCTGCGAGAGCCGCTACATGCGCGGCCAGGCGGAAAATTCGGACCGGGAACATGAGAGCACACTCCATCTCCTGAACATTGTCCATCAGGGCCCTGGGAACAGGAAAACCAAGGGCAGTAGATCGGGCTCTCAGCAGCCTTCTGAATACAACAAAGCGAACGGTGCACATAAGGTCAACAATTCGTCGGAGGCAGAATCAAAAATATCTTCTCAAATAGCAGTGAGTTTGCATTAAATCTTTTAATCTGTTCAATGCACATGGTGGCACACGTCAGAACAATTCCCCAGATAATAACATCAACTCAATGATGTGATGTGATTACTTTGTGTGTGTTGCAGCAGAGAGAGTAGAGAGAGTGTGTGCGCTTGTGTGTGTAAAAGAGAGAGAGATGGGGCCTCTGCCTAATTAAAAAAGGCCCTGCAGCCTGGCACATAGTTCATTAAAAGTCTAACATACACCTCAAAATACACCTTAAAAACAGTGCAGTTTCATAACTGATTCTTTGACTATTTACATTACAATTCAATTGTACATTACAATTTTCTGACCTCAAAAGTATTTGGACACAGAGTGTTTGCACACCAATTGTCCGACGTTTGTACCACATACTTAATAAGATGAGCTACACCTGAAGTTCGTTTGCTAGTACACCTGTATGAACTAAAAAGTGTTGCATAAGTGTCTTAAAACTTTTTTGGGTCACTGTGAGTGCACAATTTTCAAAATTACTGGTAATATTGGAAAAAAATCTGTTATCCTTTAATGCTTTGTAGCTTTAGCCATTGTTACAAAAGGAAATGCTGGTGGTCAACAGGTCAGTGCTGGTTCTTTGTTCTCTGTCTTTTTTATTTGCCTCATGGGACTTCATAGTTTGACCCCACTTCAGCTTGATGCATCTATTTAGTGTCTCTGTTTACACCTACAGCCTTGTACTGATTCACAATCTGTGTGATTTGACTTTTTTTGCAGAGAGTTAGTAAATTAATATCAAGGACAAGCCTACATTTTTACATAGAAAACAATTTCTAAAACATCTTTATGCAATTTCACAGTAAAATTGTGGCATTGTGACACTTCAGGTCATCTTGTGTTGACACCTTGTGTCACCTAGAAGTTCAACACCATTAACAGAGAAGTTTTCTGTTGCAATTATACTGTTAAATTCATTTAATATTAAGTAGCTTTCCCAAAGCCAACTGTGATACTTAAAAATTATCATAGAGCTGCACAAAAGTTCTTGAGGATACTTCTGGGCGCTTTATTAAAGTTTAAAGTGAGTGATAATGGACTGTTTTTGCATGTCAACTATCCAAACAGATGTATAAATTCATTAACATTTCCATTTGTGTTACAAAGGGCAAAGTAAGTCATGTAGGCTTTACAACGACATGATAAATCCAATATGTTCAGCAAGCATAGAAAAAGATACAAGGAACAATTGTATGATGATGAAACCCAGCAAGCACTGCAGTGAATAGCCTTGCGTTTTGTTCCGTCTGATGTGTTGTTAGGCCCTATTATCCATGGTTTGACAAACTGTGCTCAAAGCACCTTTTTGAATGATGAGTTTCCCATAAAGCCATTTGAAGCGTGCAGCCTGTGTATAAATGTTTAGAGCTTTGCAATACATGTCCTGGTTTTGTTTACACAAACTCAAACAGGCCTTGAAAACACGATTGTCGGAAGACTGCCCAGTAATTAAGCGTTATGGGCTTTCGGGTGAATTTGTTTTTCCTCATTTCAAAGCTGTGACAATCTGGGAAATAGGAGGATTGTGGTGTATCCTCTCACAAAAAAAGTGGGGTGTTGTGAATACACTAATTGCTTATCTATAATTTGTGAAGAGATAGGAGGTGAATATACTGTTTTTAGCAATCTTCAGCAATATTTTTTAGCAATGCAATGCTACTCTGGTGCTTCAAAATGAAGCTTCGTCAATTAATGTGGACAGTTACTACTGTAAAGGAATTAATCAAAAATGCAAATTCTGTTATTATTAATTTTCTCATCCTCCTTTCTCCATACATTTAAAATGCCCAGGAATTAAAACTTTGAAGCACTGATAAGGACCTTAAGGTAGCATAAAAGTAGTCCAAATTTAAAGTTACTATATTATACATGTATAATATCTGTATATTATACAACGTATAGGCCATTTTGTACAATGTACAGATCAAAATTTTAAGTCATTACTTTTTCAGAAATCACATCAAAATCATTCATTAACAGACCAAATAAAATACTTTCTGGAGCAATGTCAGTAACATTAAATCTCATTGGTCCTTGTGTCATGAGGTCATAATGAATGGTCACTAGAAGCACAAGAACCAAAGAGGTTTGATGCTCTTGACAATTGAAAGCTTGGAAGTTTTGATCCACAGTCAATTTCAGTATATGATAAAAACAGCTGAGATGTTTTTTAAAATATCGTCTTTGGTCTAACAAATAATAGGTTAAAGAAAGAAATGCCACATAGTTTCCTGGTATTTCTTAGCTATAGCATGTTTGGAGTAAAAGCTAAATGTGACTGATCTTAGATTCACTCTGTATATGGATATGGACTCACTCTAGTTTTTTGAAAGCCACTTTATGTCCAGAAAAACTGTCTGTGCTCTACTTGGTGAATCTGAATGGGTGCTGATTTTCATGTTGACATGAGAATAAATAAGTTCTGCATGGGGCACATTCACATTTTGGCAGAAATCCAAAGCAATCGGTTAGAAAGTCAAAGAACAGAATACGCTCACATAAGACTTTTGTCTATCATCATACAGTGTGGTCCACATTGCAGCGTATTCTGCACAAGAACCGCCCACTTACAAAGAGGTTTCTTTCTTGATGACATGTAAACAGACCAACCACAGTTTGTTTGGTTTTCACATGCTGTTAAGGTTTTTTTGGAAAGAGATAATATCTCTAAAAAAGAGGAAATATGTTATAAAGTTCTATTTGTGACTGAGTATCGTTTAAAGATCTGTGGGCGTTGTTGATTAATTTTATGTCTGTTATCTGCAGCAAGAAACATTTGCATTATTTGCATTATATGCATTAAAATGTGACAACAAAATTGAAAAATAAAGGAACGTTGTGGCATAAATAGAAGTTTAGGAAAATCAAACAGGATTGCTCTTGAAAATTCTTGTTGTAGCTGCTGTACTTGCTTTAGCTCTGCTAGAGTTTTCTTTTCTTGTGTATACCTCATGTTTTATTCACAGTCTGAGAGATGACTGTGACTTCGAAGGTCTTCTACATCCCTAAATCTTATTGCTTGATACAATGGCTGTGGGCAGAAATCACCCCAATTTGGTGGTTAACTAAAGCAACTATTTCATGGGAAATCATGAAAATGAAATCTCTCAGAGGACTCTCAAAATTATTAAAAGAATAGTTCCCAAGTTTAGCACCCAAAACTAAACTTTTTTAGTATTATTTTACTCACTTGTGTTGTTTAAATGACTTTTTCTGTGAAACACAAAAGAACATGTTTGGCAGAATGTTGACTGTCAGCCCTATTCACTTTCATTGTATGGAGAAGCATCAACATTGTACAGAATTTCTCCTCTTGTGTTTTACAGAAGATGCTGTACACTAGCCAGATGATTGTGTGAAATCTAGTTCACAAAGCAAATGTGGTTACAGTAGAATCTGGCATAGAAGAAATGACCTCAGAAAATTAGCTGAAGAACATAGCTTTCATTGTCAGAAATCTGGACTGTAATACTCATGTGAAGTTAAGAATGCAGAGAGGAGAAAGGCAGTGTTGAGTTTTTCTTTGCACTAACCAGTGGTTGTGAATTTTGAGGCTATACATTCATGCTTACTGTGATTTTCCCAAGCACAGAGAGCCCACTGATGATTATCAGGTTTTTCCTGCCTGACTAAATAGAACAGTGCAAAGTGTGAAGGGAAGAAAGAGAGGGAGTGTGAAAAAAAACTGTGAGGAGAGAAGTTAGAGGGGGCGATTTGCTGTGTCTCTGTTGAACTGACCTGAAATTCAACCCTTGTGGGAAACTGCGTCCTCAGGTGTGCATGCAAGGGCATTTAACACGTGATAAAATCTGTGACTCTTCCTTTTAAAAACAACAATTGATGCCCTGTGACTGTTCCACATACATGAAAATGAGTTTCATGAATGTCTAATGTGACTCATATTTGCACTGTCCTAAATATCAGTGAACTTCTGCGGTGATTGTAACTGTTTATTAGGATCAATGAGAAACTCTGTTTTTCTGTTTTTGAAAAAACTGTTTTTCACAGACATACTTTGGAGGTTTAATCATGACAGAAAACAGATCTGAAACACAACTTTGTAAAAATTAAAGAGCAAGTGACCTACTTTTTCTTACATGAATTGTTCTCAGAGAGCAGTAATCCCACCCGATAAGAATGACTGTGATTGTGGTATGTTATTATTCTCAAGATTTGTTATAATTTATGTAGTGCACCAATTACTGAATAGCTACATTTATCAGTGTGCATTTATTCACGTAGGACTGTGCACCTTCACATTGGATATAGCCATTTTTGTACAGGTATTGCCTGATGACCTCCCATCTGATATAAAATAAAAATTAAATAAATCAGAGTCTAATCCCAAAATGACAGAGTGGCAACTGTAGTCCCAGTTTCAGGTATGAGACAATAGACACATCCACCTTGGAAAATATAAAAAATAAAGATGCCAATCCTGTATAAACCAGAACATGAAATCACAGGCTTGCTGTTAAAATTGCTTATGTACGAAATGTTACCCAGTACAAAGAGCTTGGTCACCTCCTCTGAAATTTTCTAAATTGTGGGTGACATTAAAATGCCTTAGAAGGCTGGCTTGATTTGGTGAACTTCAAATGCATCCCACTAACCGTCTTAACCATTCAGGCCAGGAAATGAGAAAGTGTGCTCCTGATGTCATTGCCGAACCCCTGGGTGGAATGTTGGGTCAGATCAGGGGCTCTTTGGGTAGATTAGAGATCAGGCCTGTTTACATTTCAACTCAGGATATTTCTATCATCCTGGCCAAACTTCTCCACGTTCCCAGGCTCCTCGCTCACAGCCCTGAAAAGGAGCACAAGCCCTCTCTTTTTCTCCCTTCCTCCGTGCTCACCCCCTCCTTGTAGCTTCTTTCTCTCCCTCTCGTAGCCTTCAGGGTCAAAGCCAGAGTACGCCTTCAGCACAAGGAGAGTGGGAGGTGAAAAACTTCATCCATGTATGTTTTAATGTTTTTTGTAATGACAAAACTCTACTTCTCAAACATTCAACCTGTCTTCAGCCTCTGTTTGCTGTAAAGTGTTGAATAAAGGAAACACATCCTCAATTTAGGTGCTTGAATGGTTTGTAAACAGACTGACAAGACTTAAATTTGAGCCATTAAGTCATGAACAAATTTTGCCTGAAACAGTTTTGAAACTGTGTTTAACACTTCACTTTTATTGTATGGATAAAACACAGCATGATTGTCAGGCATTTTTAAGTGTACTGTTCCTTTAAGGCAATTTAAACCTTTTAGTATGGACCTATGGCATTTTAGCTTGCAGTAAAATTTCTATGAAGGTGTTTGTCTGTTTAAATGCAAACTAGAATTCTCCATGAGGATTATGTAAAAGACCCTTGCACAAGCCTATCTGTGACCTTACTCTACTACCGGCACAGATAGTTTCGCAACTGAACCCAACATGAACCTGAAACCACTTGCTCTTTCATATCCTCTCAGAGACACGCTGATTGCCACAGATATAATTTTGTAATGCTTTGTTTTGATTTAGCAATGAACAAAAGTGTGTTCATGTTTACATAAAATTTTACAATGCCTTGTAAAAATATTGAATATAACAAATATTCAAAGCAATTCATTTCAGTAATTATTAAAAAAAATCTATGGGCAATACATCTAATGTGAATACAGTTAGAATACATTTTGTAGCATAGGGGGGAACAGATGATCAAACTGTAAAATTTTGAAAATAACTTGCTTGTTTTTGTGTTTTGAGCGATTGCTTTCTGCATCAGATATATTTATTTATTTTATGACATGTTTCATCATCCTTTCAATGATGCTGTTTGGGAAGAGAGGGCATCTTTAGGTTATCTTCGTTATGACAGACTGGATATAACAAAGTCTGGATATTCTAAAATAAAATGATCTCAGAGTTTTATTCAGCGTAAACTCTGAATACCCTTTTGACTAAGTTGCAGTTTGTTGTTACAGAAAGTTATCATGTGGGATTTTGTGAGATTTATGTATTTGTTCTTTTGTTTGTCTATCAGTCTAAGCAGCATTTATTATTTCATATTTTTTGAAAATATACCCTTGTAAAATTTTACTTTGTAACTCCTTTCTAATTTTAAACTGTTACTTACCAGAAGTGCATAGTGCAGGAATACTTTATTCCAGCTACAGTATTTACAAATTGTGTCCCATATTCACAGAAGTATGAAAAATGAAATGTAGTGCTGACGGCTTTCTTTCTGTCCCCTGAGATTAACATGCTGACTAAAGAATGCTTGCCTTTGCATGCTGAAAACTGCTTCGGAACACGTCTCTGCTGAGATTTTGTGAAAGTCAAATAAATTCAAGCACAGATTACATGTACAGGAAATGTATACATGTAATCTGAGCAAGTGTGTAGATAAATGAATTGAGTTTGAGTTTTAAGTAAATAGAACGGGTTTTAAAGAAGTAGCTCAAGTGGCTTGCCACAAATGGAACATTTTGTTATGAACCAACATCAAAACTTGATGTTACTCATGTGACAAACCTGAATGTAATTCTAAAGAGCTGTGTAGGGTTTTTATTAATGATACTTGATAAGTATCACTATTGCTCTTGAACTTGACTTGAACAAAACCCTGAACCCTAAATGTTAAACTTTGGCTTGTAACTTGTTCTGCACCATTTGTTCTTCATATTCTCTAGGTGACGATAAGGGGTGTGTTGTTATTTTTATCTGAATTATGACTGTTCTGTGTTAAGAGCTATTTTGCAAAGTTTTGACAGAAACTTGCTGTTTAAGCCTGGTGGATGAAAATCTTGCGCTCATCCACATTTTGCACATTATCACATTGTAGAGTTCTGTAGAGCGCCTTTTATGTTTTGTCACTTTGCCACAGTAGTCATTAAATCAATACCACAAAGTCATTTGTCGACTGCGATTATCTGCAACACTTGGGCCTTGTGCCTACAGGCACATTACAGCTGTTTGCCCAGAACACACATGCCTGTGTGATGCATGTGAAAAGAATTCAGATCAAAGACTGAAGAAGAGCTGGACGACTGAAAAGTCATTGAGTTGCTCAACTCATTTCCTCTATCTGAAAGGATGTTGAAACCATCAGAGAAAATCATGAAATTCATCAGAGCACATTATTTAACCACTTCTTGTCACAAAGCCAAGAATGTTTTAATATTTTACAATCAGTACTTACTTTTTCCATTAAATTATATGTGAACACAGACAGACTTGTTTACGAAAGAAATTGCTGGTAAAAAAACAATTCATTTTTGCATTGCGACATCATGAAAGTCGGTTACCCCCCCAATTATTAATATTATTGTATTACAAAACTGAAAACATGTAATTACAGTTACAGTATTCTAATAATAAGGAACAACTGTAATAAAGATTATTTTTACTTTCTTTGATTACTTTTTTTCAAGTTAAATGAAAAGACAAGAAAAGGAGAGGAGAGGAATAGTGTTGGCATGTGAAAGAAACAACAATAAAGTAGACACACAGGGAACTGGAGAGTGTGTGTAAGCTCAGGGCTTGGACCTGGAAGGCAGTGTTTGTGTTGTGAGCTGACAGTCTTAGCCTCTACCAGGGTTGAGGCCTGGTGCTCTCAAACTTCCTCTCACACACACAGTCGCACTGTTATACCACTGCACCTCCTATCTGCCCAGTCCTGAGGTAAACTGAGGAGAGTACCGGCCTTCTCTCTTTTAATTTCTTTACCGAAACCCCTCTGTCCATAACCTTATTCACAACCTTTATAATACCGTTGTATTACCATGGTTTATCCTTATATCCTGTTGAAACCTGTTTATGCTGGTTTACTGGTCCTAGTTGGTTTAAGGCATTGCTGATGCTCATCTGGTTTAGCTGGGAATCCAGTAAATCTTTTAAGGCTAGTTTATGTGTCTTTTTTTGCAAAGTGCTAGCATGTGTACTAATGAAAATGACCATGGTTACACGTAATTAAATACCATGTTTTTTTTGCCCCATATCATTGTTACAATAACATACATACATACATGCACACACACACACACACACACACACACACACACACACACATAGTATATAGGTACAAACCATATAAAAATATTATATATGTAGTGGTATATACGAATATCGTATTACTGCAATATTAACATCAGTATCATTACTGTACCATGGTACCATTACAGTTCTTATATGGCAAGTGAACAAGGTGCTCCCTGCTCTTGCCTCACATTCTGTATTTATAACCTGTCCAGGTTACACAATGAGAAATGAGCATGTTCGGCTGCAGGGCTGTGACAGGTTGACTTGTTGACTCATCAAAAAGAAAAACTTGTTCTGTCTAG
The DNA here is from genome assembly GCA_036877575.1 of Botia almorhae. Lineage (NCBI taxonomy): Eukaryota > Metazoa > Chordata > Actinopteri > Cypriniformes > Botiidae > Botia > Botia almorhae. The sequence continues at coordinate 20,777 of JAZGTJ010003310.1, read as the reverse complement.
CGTTTTGTCAGACCTCTTCCTGCGTAAGGAAGGTTTGTCCCAGGAATCTGGGAAACTTGTGTCTGCACATGCTCTCCGATTCATAAAGTTTGTTAAATCCCAACATCAGACCTGCTGCTTATACAGTAAGACCCTTTATACACCGAGCTTAAGTGGCTCGTCACAACAAGTCTGAATGCGTATTGCTCCAATGGAAATCTGCCGTTTACATTGGATGCGTCAGTTGCACTGCATTGCGAGGTGCGTTCAGTTGACCTACGCCACTTTTTCTAACGAGCTTCTATAGCCTATTTGCCATCTTGTCAAAAATACAGTTATTTTATGACATATATATAATGACTTTTTGCATCCTTGAGTTCCATTTCTTATATATTTCAATAGCTTCTAAACATTACATCAAAGTCAACTTGTAATGTTTCTGATCTCTGGTGTATTCATTTTAGTCATATTTTGTTTCTAATTGTATATAGACCTATATCAGTCATAGCAACACAAATTATAATATTAAAAAAGCATTTTTATGGATTTCATTTAAATATTGTTAGATTTTACTGTTGCCACAATCTGTGGTCTGTGTTAGTGAATGTTGTAAGTATATTGCAGCTTGAAGTGTAGACAGAGTTGGTGTAAATGACTATGATGCTGCATTCCACTTACAGCCATTGTAGAGATTTCTGTGTGTCTGAAAATGTAAAAAGGGGACATTCCTCTCTCACTCCAGCTTGTCGCTGCCACCCCACCCCCTGCTTCCTTCCTGTTCTTATTTTAGCATCTATTGGATGTTTTTCTCACATCCAGCAACAAAGAGAAGCTGGTGCCATATACCAACAACATGCTCATGCATGGCAGACAGACAAGAGCATGATCAAATATTTTCATAAGGTCCCTCTATGGTTTTGTCTCTCACTTTCTCACCTTGAAGCATTTTTGATCAGATTTTGCGTGACCATAACAAAAAATAAATTTTTCTTAAAGGTGAAGTATGTACTTTTTCATGTTTAAATGTTTCTACAAAATTGATCTTAGATGCAAGTAAATAATGCAGACAAGGTAAAGTTGTTTGTCTTATTTTAATAACATACAACAAGGTATGCAAATTACTGCAGTTTTCTATTAAGTCAAACTAACAAGCATAGTGGGTGAGGCATATTTTGATTGAAATAGACCTACGCTGAATAAAGTGTTTTTGTTCTTCAGTCCCATTTGCTCTCTTCCCAGCAGGCACTGGGGTATGAATAAATGGTTACATCGTTTGATCATTTGCCAGTTTTATTTACCTTTTTTATTTACTGCTGTTGTTGGTTTTGTTTTCACAGTAAGTATTTAGTAAGTATTGAAATATGTGATTCATACAAATGCAAGTTTTGAGGTCTGTGTATGGTCTTCTGCATTGTTAATGAGTGTTTTTTAGTGTTCATATAATGAGTGTTTATGATTAAAGGCAGGATTGATAGTCATAGCTACTTGTTTTATTGTAATATATTTATTTATTTGTATAGCTGTGTATTTGCATAAAGAACACCGAAAATTCTGGGAAATTATCGACCTCTGAGATAAAATTGTGCTAATTCTTACATATTTTGATTAGATAAATTAGAAAACAGGTGATAAAGGTGTTGGCTAAAGTTTTCAAGATATTTCATGACAAAGACTTTTGTCTATACACTGGCAAGTATATTTGCCCAAAAGGGAGGGGGGTGTCTAATGATCATGATGCATTGTAACTTCCCATCAAAGTACGGAAGAACAATGAAAATGGTACCATATTTATAAATTCATCTTCACTTTGAGACTAAAAATTATTACCTAACTGTAATTTATTGGTCTTTTATTGCAGAGTACATTTGTCTCTACACATAGATCTATGATCATAGATCATAGCGAGATCTACACATCATGCAGATACACTGCCCTCAAAGTTTGGAAACACCCCTGGAAAAGTGTGGTTTTGGACGATATCAGCATAAAACCTTTTTTTCATAAAATCTTTTTTTGGTGCAAATACATTAAAGTAACTTGACATTATCATTGAAGATGATAATGTCAATAATAATTTATTCTCTCTGTCATGAAATGGTCTCCCCAATCACCCGACCTCAACCCAATTGAGCTACTATGGGAGGAAATGGACCATGACGTTCGTAAGTGTCCAACCAGTGTGATTCGTCTTTGGGCAATACTTCAGGAGGCTGTTAATGTAATAAAATATGTTTTCAAGTTTGTGTTGTCCCTTGTAAGTGCAAAATTTACCCCATATTAAAAAGGATTCATGCCAATATTGTACAAAACCCCACTTTTCTAGGGTGTTTCCAAACTCTTGCAGGGCAGTGTAATTATCTGATATTCACATTATATACTTTAAAACTGCAATTTGGTCAGTTTCTCATGAAAAAAGCATGAAAATGTTACATTAAAAACAAATAAACAAAAAGATGTTATTGGTATCAATAAAAAGATACATTTATAATGATTGGTGTGGTACCATTTTCAGTGCTATATCACATTTTGCAAAAAAGTTATGGAGCATAATCACCCCCCCCCCTTCTAATTTTGAATTATTTTGAAGCAATTTTTACCTGAGGCTGTATCCTGGAAACTGATGCCATTTAAGACTCAGAACTTAAATTTCCTTCATTAGTGACCAAATTCTGGTGAAATTGAGCAATTTTCGGTTCCAAGGCTTTCTTCTTGTAGACCAGTGAAATATTTGTACTGCACAGATATTTATCTGTTTTCGTTTTGCACAGAGATTTCTGTTTGAGACTTTATTTAGCTGTTATTAGTTTAACAGTGAAACTTTGTTGCAGTTAAAACAACAAATAAAGATATGTTTTATTCCAATCCATGTTTCTTTAGGTCTTGGCTGCTTTTGCCTTCTTTTCAATTGTCTAAACAAAAGTGGGCACTTCCAAATGGTCATGGTAGTACCGATGACCGATACGATAACCTGCATCAGAATGTATTTAACCATGCCCACATGTAGTCACTTAGGATGTTCAGTAGCAAATCTGTGACAAATCCCGTTCCTCGCCATTCAACACCATGCTGCTGTAGAAATTCTGTCTTGATGGATCTATAAAGCCTCAACCACTTTGTCCACAATCTCTCAGGAAAGAGCTAATAAGGAATGTAGAGATTTCATCCAAGTTTTTTATTGTGTTTTTTTAAAACCATGTCGGAAAAGCTGAAGGCACTTTATCCAATGGCATTAGGACATTTGGGAGAGCTAGGTAGCTCTCCTTTACTTCACTGGACTTGGATGTACTTGGCTCGTGGGAAGGATTGTCATGATCCACCCCAGCTCTTGGCTGTTCTCCAACCAATCTTAGGGTTTCACAGACAACCCTTCTTCTGTTCTGATGGTGTTTTCCAAAAATGGAGACTGCTCAATCTGTGAAGTGTGAGCTGTCTGCTGTAAAAGGTAAAAAAGAGAATGAGGAAACTTTGACATTTTTGGATTCATATTCTATCAAAGTATCCTGAAGGATTTGAGATTTTTGGTGCCATTTCCAATAACATTTATGCAAAGCTGGATTTTTCTGCATTAATCGCAGCAAAGAAAAAATTTCGGAATAAACTGGATGTCAAACCAGAATAATTTACAAATTTCTCTCTTCAGCCCAACAGACAGTTCTTGATATCTGACAAATACCACCAAACTTGCATTAGGTGAGTCATAAAGAAGGTCCCTGGTTTCCCCCAGTTAGCTTAGTTTGTTTCATGTTTTTCTGTCTTTTTTCAATTTATTTGCTATTTATGCAAATTGTGCAATTTATAAATGATCAGGTCCGTTAAAATGTTTTCAGTGGGTATGTGTTTGGTTGTTTGGGCCACAAGCTTGGAAAGATTGGGAATTACTAGTTAAAAATCCACTGCTCTGAGACCACTGCAAAATGATCATTTTCGCTGGTTTTACTCCTTATAGGTGTTAAAATACAATGAATATGTTTATTTTATCCTATAAACTACTGACAACATTTATTCCAAATTTCCAATAAACAAATATTGTCATTTAGAGCATTTATTTGCAGAAAATGAACTCGGGTCAAAACAAACTTTGCAAATTATGCAGTGTTTCCAGACCTCAAGTAATGCAAAGAAAACAAGTTCATACTCATTTTTTAAACAACACATACTACCATGTTTTAACTTAGGAATTCCAAAATCAATATTTAGTGGAATAACCCTGGATTTTAATCACAGCTTTAATGCATCTTGGCATGCTCTTCACCGCTCTTTCAGGTTGCTGTTGGGTGACTTTATGCCATCCATCTTTCTTGATCACATTCCAGAGCTTTTTTTAATGGGGTTCAGATCTTGAGATAGGGCTGGCCATGTGACAGGGTCTTGATCTGGTAACCG
>JAZGTJ010003310.1:0-16405 GCA_036877575.1 Botia almorhae | reverse complement strand
ATTATTTTGTGACTGCATATGAATTAATTAAATTAAATGTTCAAGAAAACATATTTTTAAAATACTGTTGTAAACTTTCCTAAATTTGGCACAGTGTACGCGCATCATGTACAGTTAAAAAACATTTCAAGACTGAGCAGTGGGTTCAAATATCAGCGCAATGTGGTAGTAAGACAATACACCAAACACATAAAATTATTTAAAAACATTCTTAGTGTAACCCTTTGTACATTCAAATTATTATTCATGTGCATTTAACTTATTGTTAATAATGCTCCTCTGTTTAAGAGGTTCACCTCCCACAGTTTCTCAAAACCTCATAGGAACTGTTTTAATAATTTGTTTTATTTTTTAATTTTTGGCCTGATAAAGGTGCTTGATCTAAACATTAAAAACCTTTTTAAAATAAAGGGGATTAATAAAACGAACAGATTCCCTCTATAATTACATATTCTTCTATAATTAAATGAATAAACTGCAACATTTGTTGACACATAAATAATTACCACAGAAACTATGGTACTGTAGCTTCTAATAATGTTTCTTCAGTAACTAGGAGATCATTGCTGCATTTTTATAGTTTTATTGCATTTAAGAAGTCACAACCATTCAAACACTCAGGCAAAAGTCATTTAGCCTTTATCAATATTTAAATGTAAGCAATTTAAGCAGAATTGGTTAGTGGGATTGGTAAATATTCAAAAATAAAAGTAGTACTCTGGCGAAGAGGAGGAGGCGGAGCGGCGGCCTCCCCTGCAACAGTTCCCTGTTGTTCCATTTAGGTTTTAACTTAGTCTCCCTTTATTTATTAAAATTTGTTTGGGGAAATACAAAACAGGCACAAATGTTAAACTGTTGGTCTATAATAGAAATATGTAGAGTGTGGTGCTATAAATGTCATAGTTCACGTAATTTGGTCTTTTAAGAATTTGTTGACAAATGTTTGAGTTCGTATTTAAATCTTTGATGTTTGAGACAGTTTGAAACATTGTCAAAATTATTTCTGAAGCTATAAAGAAGAAATAAAATACCTATAAAATGTCTTTTGAGTATGTCTTTTGAGTTTCAAAGTCTTTGTAGCCTAAAGCGAACATGCATGTTAATTGTAACAAAGTCAGAGATGAATGTGTCATGAACACTCACTTCTGTGCACTATTACATTATCATGCGTGTGAGGTTATGAGGTTTACAGAATTATAATTCCCTGTATGATTTATATGTAAGTGTAGGAATTCTTATGCACTCAGTGGGGCATATTCATTAAACAGCTGCAGTTCTTTTGCATGGAGTATTTTAGCACATTAGTAACATTACCTAACATTGTCTGTTGCATAACAATGATGAAAAATCCAGATGATCATAATGTCCTGAGTTTAGAACATTTGTGCATTTGAAAGTAGCCCAAACTGGATGCCAGAATCAGATTGCAAAAGTGTTTTTGATGTTTACATGACTGTTACAACATCTGATGTGTGCCAGATGTCTGAATTAAAAAAATCTAAATTGGTCAACGGTGTAAATGCAGCCGAAGTAGCGGAGTTATTATTTTAATGGCATTCAGGCTGATATATGCTGATTGTTGTGTTATGGTTGGTTTCTAGTATCTAAGAAAAGTTTTCTATGACAATCTTCAACCAAACTACAGTGGAAAGTGATTTTAGTGAGATCACATGACCCCTTACCTTGTCCCTATCACTTCTATCTTTATTTTTTCTCACTCTTTGCGAGAGCTGTACAGGTAAAACTGCCTTAGAATTCTGCTTCATACACAGCTCACACGCAACCAGCCTTACATGTACAAACATGCACTGATAAGTAGCATTGCTGCAACCTTGAACTTTCCTTGCCACTATCAGGGCCTGCCTTGGCACAGGTTTAAAAACACAGCTTTAAAATCCAGCTCTGCAGCGATAACTCCTCTGTATGCACCATAATACCTAAACTGTGTGAACCTTTGTCAATGTCACCTGTGTTTAACGTTTTTTTTACGCAAGCCTTTTTCTTTAGTAGCAAACACATGAAGTTTATCACTCATAAAACCCTGTATTTTTCTGTCACCCAATCCATGCCCTGCTAAATTCTCACACTTTTTGTCAAAGAGAGGGTTTCAAATTGTTGGAAACCCAACAATTTGCTAGCCAACACAATGGCAGGTCACAACCACTGAATCGCCTAAAACACGCTATCACTCAGAGTGGAGCTTGGTAATGGCTGCTTGTTGATATATGATGGGTTTAAAAGTTGCTTTCCATGCGTGCCTTTCTTTTCCCATGTTCTTGGCTGTGCTTGGCAGGACCTCAGCCTCGATTTGTGCATGTGGTTGCCAATATTGGTCTACAGGCCTTATTCGGAATGTCAAAAGTGTGTGGGAGTTGAACGGAGTTCACTTCTTACCACTTTCCCGCTTGTTGTGAAATCATCAAATAATGTGCTGCTTTGTTGGGGCTCCTTATTTGTGATTTAACTCCACTCAGATTTTTGCGAAATTACTGACCAAATGGTTCATGAATAGTGGTTTATGATTTTGGCCATTTGCTGGGTTTCAATTTTTGTATTTTTTAATGAAAATTTTGAGGTATTGCATGTAATGCCGAGTAGAAATAAGAAGGTTCAAACAAAATGCTTTAAAAATGTATATGCTCACTTAAGGAGGACAAATTTTATATTAAATAGGAAAACATGCATAAAAACCACAACACAACCACATTTACCAGTAAAAAAATACTAAATGCATGTGTGTGTCAAAAAGGTCATGTCAATAACAGAGCAATTATTTGCACAGAGAGCAATGTAACACTGTTATTACACTGTGTACATTGTGATGTTAAACTGACCATTTTAAAATTGAAACGAAGCCATGTCATCAAAATGATTGGCTACAATTACATTCTAGAACTGTCTGAAACAACAGTTCCCAGTAATCTGCTGCAAATTAAACAAACCAATAGCCACTGTGGATCCACATCTATATTTTTTATAACATTATGCATTAATAAAGCATACATAATAAAGCATTTTATAAAGCATTATAAAAATATTACAAACTACATGCCATTTTATTTTGCAGTACAAATAGTTGATATTTGACGTGGCAACATTTGTATCAAAAGACAAAATATGACAAAAAAAATTTACCCTGTATTAAAGTCCACTGCAAATTGCAGTGTTAAATGAAAGTAAGCGTTTTCAACTGTGTGAATGCAAGGGAAGCTCAGGAGAGGATTTTTTGGCTGAGATCCACACAGAGAAGTGTGTTTCCAAAAATAGCCTGTACTATTTCCCAGTTTTCTGTACACAAGCTTAATCTTTTTTGCCGATTGTAGCTGCAATCTTTTGTTGAACAAGTGATCTTGTTCGATCTAAAGACAAACAATAGAGTGAGCCCAGACTGAACCCCTCTGTCCTGTGTTCCCACGGGAGATTAGCTGTATTCTGATAGAAATGAAGCATCAGAGCAAAGATGCAACACAGGAACTTCAAGCGCTAAATGGACACCCACAACACTTGAGGCGAAATATAACAATCCAAAGATCAAATATTAGCCTACATGTGCGTGGATGGATTACAGCATCTGAAATCGTTTGGAATTTTTTATATGACAATATTAGATGATTAGTCAAAATTTATGGCAGAAACATTGAGCTGTATTTGCATACAGATAAATATTAGGTATAAAAATACAGGCAGTAGTGCAGATACTTAGTGGAAAATGTCCATAGTTATTATGATAAACTACATAGTTGTAACAGAATAGGGTTTGACCGACAAACATGACCAGACAAGGGAGAACTTAAATAGGAATACAAATAAATGAGAAATAGGTGATTGTGATTAACTAACAAAACAGGAACTAAATCAAATAAGGAAAAAAGGAACAAAACAGGAAACTACAAAATAAGAGTCCGGGAACTGTTACAGAACTCCCCCCTCCTGGACGGCGCGTCCTCGCGTCATAGAAGACACAACAGAGGTAGGGGGGTGGAGCTTGGGGGGAATGTAAACAGGAGACCAGGGTGGTGTTGATGGAGGGAGGAGCCAGGGTGGAGACTTGAGGAGCGAAGGTGGTGTTGATGGAGGGAGGAGCCAGGGCAGAGACAGGGTGCAGTTGAGATAGGATGAGCCAGATGGTACCCAAAATGCAACCAGGAAGACCCACGGTGGAGTCGGTGGAGGGAGGAGCAACGGTGGAGGAGAGGCTGATGACTCAATGGGGACGACCGACGGCGGCGGAACAGAAGGCAGCAGAGCCCGAGGCAGAGACGGAGAGCTGACGAGCCAGGGTGATGTTGAGGATCCCGAGGGCCAAGGTGGAGCAGAAAGCTTCCGCGACTGAGATGGAGGCAGAGATCCGGAGGGACGCGGCAAAGCCAGAGCGATGGAGGACTGAGGAGGAGCACAACAGAGCCAGTGGAGAAGAGTGCAGAGGAGATGGCAGGACGACAACTGACCAAGGCCGAGCCGGAGGGACGAGAGAGCCCAGCAGAGCTGGTGGACCTATGAAAGATGGTGGAGGCGAGGGAGCTGGAAGACACAGTGGAGCCGCAGGGTCGTAGGGCCGAGGAGGAATCTATGTAGCTATAGATGGACAGACCCGCGGCAAGCCCACGACACAGATGGTGGGCTGAGGGTGAGCAGAGGGGCTGACAGGCGCCAGCAACATCAGAGGTGGGGAGACAGACAAAGGAATTAGAGGAGGTGGAAGAGGGAGGTTGGGTGGGATTGTATTCAATATTGACAGTGCTTTTGAAATTGGAGAAATAAGATTTTCAGAACTAGAGTCCAGTTTGTACTTACCCCCAGTGGTGGTGTTGTGGGCAGGGTTCTCCAAACTCCCCTTGTAATCCACAAGCACATCCACCTCAGCGTCTGATGCAGCCGACTCACGCACCTGGTCGGACGTTTTATTACATTCCGCCTCTCGGTCGCGTCGGACTCTGGCTGTCCGTCCGCGGTGGGCTTAGGCTGCTGCTCTACTTTGCGGGGTGATAGCTGGCTGAGTTCTGGGTTGGTGACAACCACATGTGATGACCCGGGGCTGGACTCATTTGTTTTTGGTACAAAATAAGAGTCCAGGAACTTCATACATGCACTAAAAATGACATCAACAGTAAAGACAAAAAACATTCTCAGCCAAATCAGAGAACGAGGAACCAGAGTATACAAAATACCGTGTTTTATGTTCATTATACCATTATAATGAACCATATACCATTACATCATTTTTTTATTATATGATAGATACGTTTTGGTTTCAAAGATTAGAAAAAGACATCAGGGGTTTAATGACATGAGAATGAGTAAATAATGACAAAATTATTGATTCATATTATTTGAACTGATTCAGTGGTGTTAGTTAAGATAGAGAACAGCTCTGCACGATCATTTCTAGTGGTTTATGTGCCTTCACATGGGGAAAGCTGGAACTAGATCAGCACAACAGAAAAACCTCAGGATTTTCTGCACATAGGTCCTGCTGCATTAAGCTATATGCTTGAAATCATTTATTGGTCAATGGCATGGCTTATCTGAGCCATATGAGGCAGCTGCACTGTGGAGGGAGAGCCAGATGTTGAAACAGAGGGAGAGTGCAGGAAACAGCTCGGCATGCCATAGGAGTCATCTTTGAAAACAGGAAGGCAACTTGTTCCCCGCTTATGGGCCGTTTCCTGTGGCAAGGGATGGGGGGGTTAAGAAGGTGCATAAAAATGACCATTTATGGGCAAAAGAGGAAGCTGGACTACCCTCATGACCCAACAGCATTTTTATTATGTACAAATAGCTTGCATTACATTAAAATGTGAACTGAAGTGGCATTTATTTTAAAGAAAGATTAAAATGCCTTTATCATAAAGCAAATCATTTTACAAAAAGAAGATCCTCTGGCTTTAAATAATTAAACAATAAATATAATAAATAAAGGGTGGTGGCTAACATTCATACAACCACCAAAAAGACATTGAAACCAGTAGCTTAAAGTAATAGCAAAAAGCTTAGTTCTGAGAAAAGGTTTAGCACCATTTGCTTGAAGATGCCCCTTGCTTTGATACTTTTATCCAATGCAATGCTCATATATTTCTAAGTTTGGACAGAAGTGTACAAAAGTTTTTGAGGACCACTGCATTTCGCAAATCATTTACCAGGCAAAAGTTTTAGAATAAATAAATACATTTCGTTTGTGCCAGTACAGTTCTGTATTGTGACTAACGGCCTGGTTCTGATTATTGACAGACTCAACACAGCTGTTGCTGCAGTTTAACTGACATCTACCGGCATTCAGCTGGCAAGAATTTGAGGTTTAGAAAAGTAATCTGTCATTCCTCCTATCAGGGAAAAGCTTAAAATATGATTTTCATTTCCCCCTCCTACACGCTCAGATTGTCTCATCTAGCAAATTCTTTCTCCTCTTGTCTCCAGTCTTTGCTCTTCTGTACACAGCTCACTTATTATTAGTGATGTTTGCTAAGGCATGCATCAATATTACTATTGCCCATACTTCAGTCTATCGAGTTGAACAAACCTAACCGTAAGTATTAATTAGTTGAAAGATTTATGCTATTACATTTTTAAGAGATCAAACTATTTTTCTCCTAAATAAGAGAAAAAAAATTCTGTGTAACAGGACTTGGTAGGTAGGTATTAGAATAGCATAGAGTTCGGGGGCTCAGTTGGTGATACGCAACCACACAGAACTTCCAAGCAACATTATAGCAACTCCCTAGTAACCACCCACAACACTCAAGCAAACACCACTCATTGCCAGAACACCCTAGCAACCCCAGAATTACCCTTCAAATTACTCAGAGCACCTCAGAAAGAGCGTTGCAATGCCTTAGCAAACACCCTAGCACCTTCAGAGCAGCATTTACATTATTTGCCAGATGCTTTAATTTAATTTAGGAGCGTCAAATCCTGCTCCTGAAGGGTCAGTGTTCTGAAGAGTTTATCTCCAACCTAATCAAACAAGCTAATCAAGGTCTTACTAGGCAGACTAGAAACTTCCAGGCAGGTGTGTGGAGGCAAGTTGGAGCTAAACCCTGTAGGACACTGGAGTTTGGACACCCCTGCATTAATTCAACACGATTTATGGTATATATTCAATCAGTACTGAATATATGTTTTCTGGGAACACATCCTTGGCATTTCTAGTGACAGCTGAGCTACAAAAACACAAAAACCACTAGGAACACCTCAACAATTACATAGCAACACCCAGGCAACCACCCACAATGGCCTAGCATCGTGACAGTAATGCACAGGCAAGAACCAGAAAATCAGAAATCAGAAAATTGTTTTAGTTCAGTATACTTCATGAGTATGCTTTGAGTAAGTGAATTCAGACTTCAGGGTAGGTAGACCGGCCTACATTTGATGGGCTTCTAACACATTTGTCAGAACCATCTCTGTTCTGGTTAATGAGAGCAAACCGTTGCAGACATTAAATAGTGTTTTCTAGGCCTGCTGAGGTGCATTCAGGCAAATGAGCGTGTCGAAGCTGCCACTAAATTAAACCATTTTAGCCCAAGTGGAAGAAGCTTGTGTCTGCCTGACAGATCATTCTATGGGCATCAGTCGAGAGAAGTTCTGAGCATTAGCGGGTGGTCTTTCTCTGGATGATTCACTCCTGATTCTGTTCTTTACCAGAAGCAGAGCAAAGTGAGCTACAGAAAGGCCAGATTTGCTGCTCGGTACAATTGAAACAATAAAATTTAATACCCAAGCAGCATGCAAGGACAGGAAGTGCCAGCTGAACCTGGAGGACACTGCTCTTTTGTGATAGCCATTGTAAAGGCTATACCGTAAAGCTCTCGTTCAGCACAGCTCAGTCAACCAACCTAAAAAGTTCACCAACTCCCCTTTTTTTTGAGCCAATAGAGCGGTACATTGTCTATATTTCAAGTTACTTTATTAGTATCTCTAAGAAGTACATATTTCAAGTAGTTAATCTCAAGTAGTTTCTGTCAGGCAACACAAATCGATCATTAGGAGATCCAAAAATGTTTTGCTTTTCAGTTCCTTGAATCAAGCAACTTAGCTGAGCTAATAATATTCATAATGAGTCTTAATTTTCAAAGCTGTAGTGCTTTCGTGCTAGCATTTTTAAGCGTTCCCAAAGCGATCTCATTAGTATTTGTACGTAAAGTGTTGTTCTAGCGCACATTTCTGTGTGTTTGGATAAACAAAAATGTACATTATCAGCCTTTTATGTTTAAGCAAGTTTAAATAATTACTTTATATGCGATTACAAATTGTTTGTGGTTAATAAAATGTTAATAATTTTGGACTTCATGGGTAATATAATGTAGAAATGTAAATGTATAAATGTTCAAAGTAGGGCTGCACAATATCGAAATCATTAAAAAATTGCATTATAATAATTCTGGTTGTAGTTATAACAAATGTATTGAGTGACACCGGCGACCTTATTGTGCGGTTGACTTTGCTAAGGGGACTTTGCACTGACTGTCCTTAGATTTTAAACTGATGTGAAGATTGAGGGTGACAATAATATCTGTGGCGTATCCGGGGCATGTTAAAAAACAATGATTCAGATATGGTCATTGAAAGTGACGGCTTGTCATGGTGAGGTTGATGGACTACTTTGAGACTACTATGTGTGTCTGTGGGTGTGCTTTTGGAGGCTGGTGCCGTGACATTGCCTTGCTTGATTTCTGTTCTTTTAACCGTTCCACAACATTTTGTTGATTTTGACCTGCTAAGGTGATCTAATAAATTGTTTGTAAAGTATGATTGTATAGACATTGATTGATACAATAAAAAAACAAGAATCACTGAGGATACAGTCAACATGTGGATGGAAATGCTTTTATGTATGTACAGCTTTACGTTTATGTATTTGACAGACAGTTGACTTACAGTGCATTCAAGATACACATTTTATCAGTATGTGTGTTCCCTGGAAATCAAACCTATGATCAATCCCATGATTCAAAGGATCTGTTTGTACATCTGTTACAAAGGTTTAGGTTTTAGATACCTATATTTAGATATTGTACAATGCAAACATAGAACAATGTGCTTGTATTCTAAAAATCTATGAATGTTACCTGAAATCACTGCATATAAATAGCTTTAAAACCTCCAGAGTCCACACATTAGTTCACACATTCCACATTCAGAGCCAAAGAAATGCTGAGGACATATTAATCTGTCGTTTCAGGGAGAGTTTGTAAATGTAGTGAGCTAAGGGTTGTTAAAGGTTGTTTCCACATGGGGTACGGAGAAGTGGGCCACTCTACTGTGTCATTTAGCACAGCCCTTGACAGACAGGGCAAATGAGATGCTGTGAGTTAGGGTTTAACAACACACACCTGATAGTAAACATAATGGATGCATGGCGTCTTCAAAGAGCATGGTGCTGTGATCAAAACCCCCCTTATTTGTCCCCAGGGCTTCCACGATGGAGCTGGATGCTCTCTCTGTCTTTTTCATGTGCTGCTGGTCGTTCTTTCTTTTACTAATTTTTTGTCTCCAGGGATCTGCAAAGGATCCCGGGAGGGAGGGAAAGTGTAGATGATGACTATGCTTTGCTCTTTTTGTGTGGTGCTGCAGGCATTTCTGTTATTAGGTATGCACAATTATTATTTTTCTACCGTGTACATACATTGTATTAATTTATCACAAGGATGTGTGTAATATCTGCAATAAGATGTCCATTCTCACCCATCTTAGTTGTCCAGCTGTTGCCTGCCGCCCTGTAAGTATGCGATCTGCGTGCTGGAATTTTGCTAGACGCTAGAACTAGACACAATTTTGAGTTCAGCCAATTACCTTAGCCGTAAATGTTATGTGACTAATTACCCCAGTGGAAAACAATGTGTTGGAAGTTGTTATTGGTGAGAATGTTCACAGTCCCAAGCCTTCTACAAGAGACAGTGCCGAGCTGTGACGTCAAAGGCTGCTGACAGTGAAAAATATTAGTCAATTTTTCACTTTTAAGAGCCCTATAAAAATCAGTCAGTGCTAAAACATACTGTTATATAATGACAAATTTTTAGTGTTGCTTGCCAAAGATTTTATTAAGACAAAATACATGGCTGCATTTGAATTAGAGAAACAGGCTTTTGTCCAATATTGTAGTTATAGACTAGCAGGGGCAAACTGCTAGCAGAGGCAAAGTAAACTTATTTCAAGCAGTCTGTTAAATACTGGAAACAATAATATATCCTTAGATTCTTAGTGTGTGAAGTCAGTGCACTAGTTTCTCTGCATGGTATTAGTTTGTAGTTGCCCAAACACAAAGAAAGCAGGATTCGTTATCTTGGCAAATAGTCTGTGACATTATAATGATCTATTGAGGAGACATTTGTAAGATTATTGCAGTCTTTATCTAAGGATAAAAAAATTGTGTGAGGCAGGTGACATTGGGTGTCCACTTGCCCTTATTGCTGTTTATCAAGATATAGGTAATATGGATGAAGAAAATTTGGAACTCATTTGTAATTTTTCTGTGTAGATAATAATGATTAATGATATTTCAACAAAGCTTGGAAGATAATTTGGTTTCCGTGTTTGGTTCAAGAGAATCTGCCAGAGCCATAAAATTATGATGAGAACAGCGAGTTCAGTAATTTGTCTGTTTCCATGTTGATACCATGGCAACTTAAACGGAATACAGACATGGTTGCTCAATCACAATAAAGACTGAATAAATACTATCTCTGTTTTCTATTTTCTGTTTATCTGTCAGATTTCCTCCATCCATATTTCCTGTCTACGAGCTGGACCTTTTTGTCAGAACAAATTTTTTCAGCAATTTCTGCAATTACTTTTGACCAGCTGCACAAACTCTTGCATTCTTCCTCTTTGCCTTTGTGATGCCCTATCCACTAACACAGCATTAATTTGAAGTTGGAGGTGTCCTGCACTTACCCTCATTTTACACAAGTGTCCTAGTAGATCATTAGAAAGGGTCCAAATACATTGTCATTTTAAACAGCGCATTATGTTAATATTTTCTTTATCTAATGCATATTTTGTTAGATTAAATGCATCCATACATGCATCCATACAAGTGTAAAGACCCCATTAGATTTTATTTTTACTGCATGTTTGATGGTTTTGAGATGATCTGTATACCAGTGTACTGCTTAATATTGACAATTAATTAGATAATACACATTTAAAATGTATAATTTTCCTATCCAGGAAAGCAAACCAGACTATTGCAGATGAACTAATTTAGTACAATAAAATGGTCTTCTTGTTACCACATGCTACATTTACATTTATTCATTTAGAAGACGCTTTTATCCTTAAGAACCAACAAGCCAAGACTAAAAACAACCTCTTGATTTGATTACTCCAATTTTTCTGGCATTCATGAGAGCCACTTTCCCGTCCATTTGTGGACATGCCTAATCCTTTTTATGTGCATTTAACTGATGCAGCTTTTTATGAGGGGTGGAGGTGAATATCAATCAATCACCATTTATGCAATTTATGATATATGGCTTTAGTGTGATGAGTCTGTGCATGCATGCATGCTGACATGGCACTATTGTAGTCAAAGTTGAATGCATTTGCTATGAGCTATGGGAATAGCTCACCCAAAAAGAAAATTTTGTCACCATACTCACCCTATGGTTCCAAACTATAAAATGTCCTTCTGTGAAATGCAAACAGAGACGTTAAATGATACATTTTGAAGCTGCTGGTTCTCATACAGTGAAAGTGAGTGGTGACCAGGGGCTGTCCAACTCTGTAAACTAAGATGACTAAAAAGATATACAATAGCTTTGTGTGAGGAACAGACTAAAATTTGTAATATCTGTAATCTAACGCTCCACTGTAACGCTAATAAATCTTTTACATGTTAGTGTGTATTCCGGTTTAATGTCAATCATGCAACCACATCTCATAAATGATCACAGCACGACAAATTTGAAAATTTGCATATTTAAAACGCACAAACAAGGCTTAAGAGCTTTGGTGGCTGGAAGATTTTCAACTAAACTCTTCAGTTTAGGTTTCAGTATTCTTTACACAAAGCTATCATATGGGTTCAAAACACTTGGAATATAGTGTACTACTTTTATGGTGCCTTTTAAGGGCTTGATAGCCCACGGTCCCATTTACCAGCATTGTATAAAGTGTAGTGATAACAACATCCTAAAATGTCCTTTTAAGTTTAGCAGAAGGCATGAAAATCAAGTGTAAAACAGCATGAGGATGGGTTCATTTATGGGATGCTTTTAAAACTGTTTAGGTGCACTAACAGAGAGAGAATAGTTAGTTTATTAAATCAGCATACACAGGGACCAAACCAAACCCATCAGTCCAATGTTTTAACCCTGTTTATCTTTCTGCAATAAGTGCTTTCTTTTACTCTCTCCTCACTCAGTGGCTGTAATTTGTTCTCATGCACTGGTAGCAGAGTTGGGTCTGTGAGTCAGGACTCCAATTTCTTTGCTTCTCTGAAACTCCACCTCCCGGCACTCTGCATCCAGTGTAACTGTATAAATATTGTGTCTCCCTAGGAACACAATAGCAGTGTTTATTTTTTATTTTGGGCATGTTTTTTGCCAGGTTGGATTTGGGAAGGCTTTGTATTCTCACAGGAGTGGATTACAATGTGCCTGAAAGGGCTGTAGAATAGATTAAAGAGTGTGGAATATGCACACAAAGCTATTAGGTCTGCTTTGTCAAACAGACAGCTACCTTCTCTTAAATAGACAGTCAAAGGTCCAGTAGTTACTGATGTATGTAGTTAACCATTGATTCCTATACACACCTGAGCCTAGCAGTGTGGGTGTTGCAATAATTGGTGTTGGTAAGTTAGTAAGTTTGGTGTGACAGCTGTATTTTTACATTGTTCTATAAGGTTGTGAGTAATGCATGTCCATGTCTGAGTGGTTCACTCAAAAGAGCCTATCCTAAAGTCACTGTGTGATTTCCAATCATTAGATATGGTATCACCTGTTTTATTGTCTAGCATAAAAAAATCACTTTGCACTTCTCTGCTCAAGAAGCTGCAAACAGAAGGAATTCTTTAGAGAAGGAAAAGTAATAATAATGCTTAATTCTTAATTTAATTTGTTAAATTTAAGTAAACTTTGACGAATATACAGGAAGACAACACAGACAAATATGCCCAGGCCCAGGCCTGTAGAATGTGCCATGGGTCTGACAGCTGCTTCCTGGATAATGGATGTCACATCATCTTGCTGTGATCACCCTGAGGTCTCTATCCATTGCACTTAGAATCAGCACGCTGCTCCTCTTGCTAGCAGCACATGTGACCAAGACCGCACACATACACTTATGCGCCACTGTGACCTCACAGCACAAGCCTACTCTTTCTGGTCAACAGCAGCAATAGCCGCACAGCAAGGCAGATAATAAAATATGTGCTCTACACCAGAGGTTACTAAGTGGGTCATGACCCACCAGTTAAGAGTGGCAGATCTGTTCTAATTAGCTAGCAGACAGGAAGATTCTACATACAACAATGCTAATGCTAAATAATAATAGCAAATAAATATGATTAATTTTATAAAATTAGGAAAAAAAACTAGGCTATGCCTGTAATCAAACTTCATGGTATTTTGGTGGATAAATTAACTATTACATGGTAGAATTTTCCGAATTAGGCGAGTTGCGTGAAATGCCCTCATCCAGGAAAACCATTTAAAAAACTTTGCAAGGTAAAGTAAATATGGCCCAGACAAATTTAAAAATAGCTTGACATGCAGCAACAAGAAACATGGTTTGTGCCGACCACAATGTGTTTTGTGTGGTGATTACTGGCTGCCAACAGTATGCAACCATTGAATTTCAAAAAACATTTGAAAATCTGAATGGTCAAGTTTCCTATATTGTTTGGCCTTTGCGGTTCATGGTAATATTAATCAGTTTTAATTTGTTTGACATTTTGGTTTTAGGACTGGGTTGGATTGCCCTTTATGCCCAGTATAAACTCTAGATTCTTAAACTAATCCAGAAGCACTGCTTTCCACCAGGGCAAAGCCTCTACAGAGCTGTCATAAGACATTCCAATTAATGGTCATGCTGGATTACAAACACTATATCAGCAGGCTTGCACACGGCACGTTACATGTCAGGTTTTTAGATTGCAGGTTTTAGGCACACTGTACGCTATGATAACATTAAAAAGCCCAAACATTTACAATGACAGAAACTGGTGCTTATTATACCTAAAGAGGATATAAAATTGTGGTAATTTATAAATCTGTGGTATGCCATTTTTAAACCCCTAGTGGTGCTAAACGGAACTCCAAAATTGCAGATATTTGTGACATGTGACACCTTGAGTTCTTGTTGGTGACCAGGGTGTTGCTATAGTAAGGTGTTCTGTGTGGTTTTTCAAACATTGCTGGGTGGCTGCTAGAGTGTTCTGCTAAGTGGTGTCTTAATACCTCATGTCTCTGAAGCACCACTCTCTCAAAATGCATGAACAAACAGGTAGTTCCACCCAGAACTCTCACCATTGGTTGAGCCAGAACATCGAAGTTGGCTCACTCAGAGAAATACTTATTAAGAGTCACAGAATCACAGTGTTTAAACAGTTCGGGAAGTCAACAGTGTGAAAAAATGACACAATTGTTTTTAACCAGCAGCTCATTATTTTCTGAAGGTTACATTTATAGTAAAATGGACTTTAGTTACAAATTGTCATTGCTCTTGATCTGGAACATCCTTGTAGATTAGTCTGATAAAGGTTAATTCAAAGTCCTTAGTGTGCCTCAATGGAGCCATATTACTTACCAATATTATTCTGACATTGTTTCTTGACAATGTTACATGTGTGATACCTGTAAGCTTTAGCACAGTTTGTGCCGAGAGCAATTTCTTCTTCTAGGAGTCACTTTCTAAGAGATCCAGTGCTTCTGAGCTCATTAAATCTTAATCAGAAAAGCTATTTTCAGATCAGTTGAAGCTCTGTCAGGAGGATTTCCAGTGAATAGAGGGCACTGTTTTCCTGCAGCCCTGTCACCAACTTGCTGGTATTAGCAGACAAATGCAGTTGACATGCCGACAGCTAATATCAGGTTATACTTTGCCTTAATGCATATGTCATATCTCATTGGTGGTGCTTATTTATGTCACTTTGTAAATAATTTAAAAAATATTTATTTAAACTGGCGAAGGACCTTTATATGGTAATGGCACATGTGGCTGTGCTACTTAAAGCAAAACTGAGTGCTACTGCGACTTTTTCTTAAAATAAGACATAGTCTTGTGATTTATGTGTGTATTTGAGATATATGAATCTTTCAAAGATTTTGGACTGATTTAACACTGTTTTATCCATTCCTATAAATAATGTTAAGGAAGGTGACAAGCAGTTCATAAAAGCTTGCCCAGCACAGACAGACGAACTAATTGTGCACAAAATCCTGGCTGATCATAAAGTGCGTCTCTGTTATGAAGAATGCTATGTATCATTTGCGCTTTAGCCTCTGTTTCTGTAATCACATATTATTAGTTCATGTTTATCTGCAATACATGATTCTGATTAGCCAGTTGTAGCTGCTGCAATTTATATTAATTCAACATTGATTGGGCTCTTTTGATTCGCGCCAAAACAACTGCCCAGAGCCAAAAAACCAGAAGTTTTTGCATGGGCACCACTATTTTGTATTTAAACTAGTTTAAAGCACTACTAGTTTGTAAACACATAGACATACACGTTAAGTGCTGAATTGTCAGTTATCATATCTGAACATATGCTGTGTGTATGTCACTTAATATTGGTAACCTGGGTGAGTCAGAAAGGTAATTGAAAAGAAAGGTGATGATGTCAGCGTTCCATTCATGTAAATACTGGCTATTGAGAGACATTGTCTGTGAAGTTAAACTCATACTTTAAAAACTGAATGATTTTTACCTGATCTGATCCTTAAAATGTACTTTTGTTGGTGGAACCTAACCCAGTCAGGTTTATTTAAGTTTAATTCATATAAAACCAACTTGCCACATGTAGCAAATTTTAGGTTACCTTACCAAACAGTAGTGCAGTAGTATTGTATTTCTCCCCTGACCTTGAAAACAGAGTAAAAGTTATTCTGTATAGCCATTGAATACATTTATCTTCTTTAGAGATACTTAAATGAGACATATGAGTCATTATACAAACCTCATTTACATAAATTAAGACATAAGGGAACAAAGAAAAAAGATCCACACAAGGAAGATGCTGCTATCTTTATAAAAAGGCAGCAGTGAGAAATGTAATTTATACAAATGAGGGAAACAGATAAAGCTGCCTTTTGTCTAACAGCTCTGTCTATCTCATGGCTACATTTATCCACACAGTTAATACCTATGGCAGGCCAAATTAGCTTTTATTCATTCTCAGGATATGAATTCTTGATATCAACAATTCAATTTTTACTAGTAAAATTAGAATTCTTGATATCAAGAA
>JAZGTJ010003309.1:0-36228 GCA_036877575.1 Botia almorhae | reverse complement strand
TAAAATTTCACACACGCAAAACCATCCTGAACCGTTGCAACTATTTTATTATATATATGCACCATGTTCTGTTCAAGAAAAGTCAAAATTAGAATTTTATATTAGGGTGGATGTATATCTAGTATATCTGATATAAGCATATAAGATGGATTTTCCACTGTTTCCCCGGTAACAAGTGCATTTAGATTCAAAAGAACATGGCTGCTTTTTCATTGTTGTGTATTTGAATGCATATGAAAGCATAAGACTCTGCTCCGACAGTTCTGAATTCCTCCTCTGAGATTCCTAAACGATTCCCAGAGATGATGTCGATCATCATGTGAAACTGTTCAGTTAAGTGTTAAAGCATTTGTTTCCCATCCGTGCAATCTTCTGTACTACCAGACAACATTGAACACACTGCTCTCTCGTCCTCTATATCTTCCTCTCTCCTTTTCTACGCTGCCAAATCAAACTCCGGCAGCACACAACATTAAGAAACTTTCAATAGGGTTTCTGCGAGGTCTCTGACTGTGCGTTTTAAGCCCTGAGTGTTGTCTGCTCCCACAACCCACTACTGTCTTTGTACGAAATAAAAACACAGTTTCTCTTGCCTCGCTGTTTCACCACTCCATATATCAGATGATTGACGACTTGCGTCCGACACACACCTGATTGGAATATTAAACTATTTAGATGCGAGTATTTTCCAGTGCAGTTTTTGGTTAGTTTACCCAAAGTATTGTATGCTTTGGTATTTGGGTTTAACTATTAGCAAAGGACAACAGCCAAATAGATGGAACAATAGTTCTCTGCTAGAATCTGCTATTGTGATATTTCTTCATCAAGGTCCAGGTTTGCCTTAAGCATGCAGGGATCCGATTTAGTTATTAGCTCAGCTGATCAGAATCCTGCAAATAAAGTAATTTTTCATTTGCATTCCCCTCCGTACAGTGTCTACAACAATTATACCGTATTTAAGATGTGAGATGCGTTACACTTTGTTGACTTGCAAGCGCTAGATTAGTATAATTGTGATGATAATGCCTTTGAAATAGTGGTGTGCTCTCTGCCAAGCCTTTTGAAGTTCAATTGTAATGAGCGAGGAAAAATAAAGCAGCTCTGTATTTTAGAGGCACAGTCTTTGCCGTCGAAGGACTTTGCTTCTAGCAAAATTATACTCTATGTAAGTTTAATAAGCTGTCAGTGCACTGCTCTGGATGTGTGCTAGTACAGTGTGATCTGACTGCTATTTAAAGGAGGTAAAATATATTCATGCAGTGCTAAATGCATACAGGTAGATTGATTGATTAAAGTCTCAGAAGCTAAAGTACAGAAGCTAAAGGATTTTAGTTGAATGGTTGAATATTCAATAACCCGGATTGCCGACATGAAGCCTAAACTTTTAACATGTATCCACTCTCCATTCACATTTATTATGAATGTTGATTAGACTCTGGAGAAGAAGCTCTTTACGAATTTTAATGGTTCTACCCCCCCCCCAACCACCCCACACACACACACACACAAGGCGCAGTGGCTCAGTGAACAGCAAAATGCAATTTTTACCTCAGAACAGAAATGTGCAAAATCAGATACGGCCGATGCTGCTGTTTCTGTCTGTGTAAGAAATATACACGCGAGGAGCTGTTTAGACATTCTATTAAAGCTGTTATGATGAGGTTTATGATGTTAACTGAATTAAATACAGTTAACTTTCTCACAAGCGTACACTCAGCGGTGCGGTTTCTTTTCAATACGTCGACTTTGAAGTGGGTTGTCACTGGACACGTGCGTGAAAGGATATCGTTTATTTGAATGAGACCCTCGATAATCTTCACCCTGGATTTTCTCGACAGATGTTTTGGGGGCTGATGGAGATCACGCTTGGACAGGCCGTCATCCTTTTGACACCAGCGCTTCTCAGTGAAGCCGGCCCTCTCTAGCCCTCATTTTCCCACACGGTCTCCATTAATCTTTTTCCCCCTCACACCACCCTCCGCCTTGATGCATCATCTTCTCATACTCCAGCGTCCATTACGGGGTTTTTCAGTCAACAGATACGCTCCACCACTCTTGTCCTTCATTCCCTCAGGCTTTTGCCTTATATTTCATGTCTTCGCGTTAGACTTTAGGGTTGTGTCCCTTGAAATGTGCATTACGCCTAAAGTCATAACTCTGTGTGTAGGCTGGTGATTAAGTAATAAACGCTGGGTGACAGCCGTCTGCCATGATCCACGCTTGACTCTCCAATCCCCTAAGAAATTTTAAGTCGTGGAGGAAGAGAGCACCGTTTGTACACTTGTAGTTCACACGCGTGCATGTTTTGTTATTTGGAGAAGGTACAAAACGATTTTTAACGGAATGAGAATAAAAGGTCACGTATTGAATTACAGCTTTTGTGTGATGATTTTATAAAGATGTTTGTAAACAAGAACACAACAATGGCCGCCCATTTTTCATGAATCACTGAATAAAATAGTATTATTGTAATAGGATAAAATTATATAACATTTTAATATCTGTAATTTAATTATGTACTTATTGTATTTAAGTGTTTTATACCCAACAAAAAATAATGTTCTGAGAACATTGACTAATGTTCTCTAAAAGTTCTCTCAACGCTATCAAAAACGTTCTTGCAGTTATGTTAGTAGAACGTTTTATAAACGTTATATATCTATATCAAAAACATTATTCTTGGGTAGCTAGCGAAACGTTTTAAAGACGTTACAGGATAAAAGGTTTATTAAGCAATAACGCAACCATGCAGTAACGTTAATGCAGCGTCTAAAAAATGGACGTTTTGAACGTTCCTAGAACTTTCTAGAAAATAACATTTTAACATGTAAGTGATTGGAAACGTTAGGAAAACGTTCGTACAACCTAATTTTGTTAGCGGGGTAGGCGGAGAAACACAAAGGGTTCGTCATTAAATCTGTGTCAGTCAGTGGTGTTTCAAATGGACGACAGAGCCCCCGCACCCCCCCACCCCTCCCATCAGGGAACTATACAAGTTCTCCCCGCGCTTACCGCCGCGCGTCAGTGCGCTGTGTTCGGCGCGGAGCGCGCGTCGCCTCTTCAGATACACTGATCTGACAGAGATCTGATTCTCCGCTATCTGTGTCGCTTTACAACTCACAGGTGAAGGCGGGCGTTGGACTTTGCGTCTTTGGAAGTGAATGCTACCACTGACAGCTCGTGAGGACCACTATGAATGTCATACTGGGTGAAGGCTTGTATACCTGAGGAAATTAATTGCCCCGCGTCTGGTCATCGTCCACACGTGTGTTTCTATATGTGATATGTGTTTCACGTGCTTGCGCACCACAGTGAGGTAGTTTGACTTGCACTCTTTCTCACGGACCGGTAAATGCCCGGGATCCGGGTTCGGATGATCCACCCGGTGGATGCGACGAAAAGAAAGCCCGTTCTGTGAGCACCCGTGGCGGGGATAATATGAAGTCTGTCAGCTTTCGAAAGTGGAATTCCTGTCGGAGCTTCTGGATTATTTACACCGAGATGATTTTTGTTCCAGTTCTTTGGTTTCTATCCCAAACTCGGGCGGCCCCGTCTATAACAACCGAGCAGATGGACATGGGGGTGGTAGGTGTCCATTCAAGCTTGTCTTCCGTCTAATAATGATCGTTTAACGGCGGTGGTAAAAAAAAAACGACGTGAATGGAAAACCTGTAGCTGTGGAAATAGATAATTTCACGTATTAGACACGTCGGCGAAATCGGAAATGCATTCCCACTTGCGGTTCCACGCGTACTGGATTCACTCCGTTTATGTCTTTACAGAAAGAAGTGAAGTTATATCAGTGAAAAGCAGTATAAAGAATCGCGCGAGAGTTATTTTTACATTCGTTAACCCGATTATGAACTTACATAAACACTGTATCGATCATGCATACACGCACATTTGTAAATGAGACATACAAAGCGATTTGGCTGTATTTCTGCAGACGTGTGGGCTGTGTTTCTGCAAAACGGTTGCGCAATAAAAATAGGATAACGTGGGTTTGTTAAACTTTGGAGATCTGCGCCCAGTTGTATGGTTGTAATCCACATCAGGCATTTTTGTTGCGTTTGTTAGTTGGAGTCACATCAACATTAACTCTCATCCTTTCTTCTCTCGGAAACGCACTTTAATTCTGCGCGCGGTCTCACCATAATAAGAGATTTTTACGCGCACTGAATGTTGGAGAGCGTGTGCACTGTGTATAATGTGATATATATATATATATATGTGTGTGTGTGTGTGTGTGTGTATAATGTGATTAAACATTTGCAAGTGTTTTCTTCAAATAGATTTGTCCGGTGATCACTTTCATTTAAAACTATATTGAAGTGTAGTGTATTTGTGTTCATTACGTTGATAATTCTTTGCAGAGGTGGATAACTCGGGTCTTGCTGTTTGTTAGTTACTGCCAAGCACGCTTTGTGTTTTTTCACGGTTTTACCTATTTACTTCTGAAAAAGTAACCTTATTTTTGACGGGGTGGCAGTCCATACTCGGGCTGTAACCAAATTCTTTATAACAGCTTAGCAGATGTAAGCATTTGTTAGTAAAGTGGGGTTAATATTATATACTACATACAATAATATATGTATATATATATATATATATATAATTTTAATAATAATAGCTTTTGTGTTGTATAGGAAAAAATGAAGTGCGTTTAAATAGACGAGTGGAAAGATGGACAGAAGTTTTTAAATTTAAACTAAATTTGTCAGACCAAAACGCGTGTGTTTTCTTCCACAATCCCCATTCACTCCCTGTGCAATCAGGGAGTGTTTGTTTGTTTGTTTTTCTGTTTGGTTGTTACATTCAAAATCCACTTGGCTCTGAAATTTGGAGGGCACGTGCCGCCTCAGTTTAAATGGGCATGGCGCTTCTGCTCTGAATTTCAGATTATCTCGCTTGGATGTACATCAGCAGAAGATGCACGGAGTTTACATAAGAACTCCAGTGCTCCCTTAGAGTCAGTTTGTTGTGTTGTATTTTCTTTCCTCTTCAAAGAAATGGATTCCAATATCCCATAACGTTTAAAGAACTATTCATAAATGTGTGTATTGATTTCGTTTATTCGGAATTTCCCTTATTGAAACATTCTCCCGGACAACCGGTCAAAGCTGCACACGGCATCCAGAGCATTTTTGTTTAGACCTGCGAGTGGAAACGAGCGAGTCCGAGGGCTTTGTGAGAACCTTCCGTAATGACCCTCAGCACGTGGTCCACGCGTATAATGAGGCTGTTGATGTGTGTCAGTGTGTGACACTGCACGTCATCGAACCTCTGATCGTTAGTTAAACATGGCTCAGACATCCAGAAGAGGATCTCCGCTGTGTTACCGTGCTGGGTTACCGTGCTGGGTTTATGCTGTTCAGAGACAGCAGCTGTTAATAACACAGCACAGAAAGACTCTTCTTTCACATTACATCTCCCACAGAGTAGCGTCCTGGCACTCACCCCACCCTTTCTAGTGGTGGCCATATGACAAAATCACAACCAGAGCACTCCACTGTTATTAGCTTAGCGCCTCAGACCACTCATGCTTGAATGAAGGCTCGGGGAGACACGCTCACCTCCGGGGGCTGGGCTTGGCTGTGTGGACTGTTGGCACAACAACACCTGACAGCCGCGGACGATGCTTTCCGAGAACTAAAAGCCACGGTTGATGAGACAGATGGTGAGGTATCGCTGGGCAGGGGTGGACGGGTGTTAAGTAAGAGTAACGTGGTGGAGCAGATGGGTGTGTGGCCCGCTGATGGGGTTTAAGGACGTTGCTCTGACTGCACAGTATGGGGCAAGTCAGGGCATTAGTGCCTGCAGCCCACATTGGCACAGTGTACCTCTCATTATCTCTGTCCCCTTAAACCATGCTGCTCTTGAAACACCAGGGTCCCTAGTATACAGCTTTATAGTAACAAAACATGTGGAGTAGGCGTCAAAACATGTGGAGAAGGCGTCAGTTTTTCTTTCAGATATATTCATATTCTTGTGCATAACATGTTCCTGTAGTTTAGCTGTTAGCATAGCACCAGCAACGCCACGGGTTCGATTCCCAGCTGCCAGATGCCTGAATTGATCAGAAGTATGGGACTAAAGTTGCTTGGCACAAAAGCGTCAATGTGTAAATGGATATAAATGCAGATTGTTTCTCGTTTTTTCCAGCAGTTTGTGTTAAATGCTACAGAGGTGTTTGTTTTTTATACGCGCATAATAATGCATCACAGGTTGCTTTCCGCCATGAATTCTAGGGAGCCTGACAGCGGTAATGTCTTTAACGAGACCACCAGCTGGACCCATCAACAGATGCGCGGTGCGGCGCATGGACTCCTTTCCCCTCCAAATATTTCCAGCGTTTCTCATTCTGCCTGCCTCCCTCACCGGTGCTCATTATAGTACATACCGCACATTAGCGCACACGTCCAGATTGACATTTCCTCGGCAGAGCCAAAAGAGCCTCTGATGTCATAAATCTGCCCATCATTTACACTGTCAATGTGCTTACACCCCGGCTCTCACTTCTAATTACTCAGAAAGACCTCAGCATGGGTGGCACGGCCAATGATTGACACCTGAAGGAGGTGTTCATAAGCCGACACAGGACTTGAGGAGACTAATCAAGTGGAGAAAGGATAAGCAAAAGAGCAAGGCGCGCTAAAAGAGGCCGTACCATTTAGAGAACTGGTAAACATATAATCAATAGTGGTTCTATTTGGCTGAGATAGACCTGTCTCTCTGGAATAATGTACTGCGGATTGATTTACGGGGCAAAATCCCATTAACTGTGCTTGTCAGACAAAATGGCCTCCTGTGTGTGTTTTTTTACTGGTAAAACAGAGATATAACAATATAAAGCGATATGGTGAATTTTCTGGTGCTGTCTGAACGTATATGACACTCGCATGTTCTGCTTTCTATTCTGGATTGCTGTTCTGGATTCTGTGACCTCAAGTCTATTGTCAGGCATCTTGAGGGTACAGATTTGGGATGAGAAGTTTATTTCAGGAACAGGGTGTGTGGAGCGCTGGTGTGAATGAGAATAGATCAGACGCAGCAGGAGTGCGAGATGTGTAGAATTATGCACCTGTTAAAACCAGTATTTATGGTTCAGATACAGAAGCCAAATTTTGAACGCCTGTTAAACTAGCATCATTGCTGGGAATGAGTGATATTTGAAACAGTAGGAAATGTCAGAATTAGGCAGACATCTGATTTAGAGCTGGGAGACGCAGTAGCTGCCCAGCAACAACATTGATGTATTTTTGAATCCAGGCTCTCTGTGTTTTTTATATTTTGTGTTCAGCCTGGACAGTAGAAAACAATAGCAGGAACTCTACCTTCTGATTTTCTTCATGTGCACAGTTATATTGTAAATCATACTGTTGAATCCCTGGATGGTTCCTTTGGCCAAATAGACATTTAGGGAGCCTTAGATGCTGTTTCAGTGAAGGATCAGACCCTTGTCATCTCAATGACACCCAGAGCAGCTTATTTCCCTGAGGCTAATACCTTGCAGGGCTGCCTTTGCTTCATTCTTTCCCTGTAGCCTATCCAGAAGCAATCTGGATGCAGGGTGAGGCACGTGGTTAGCGCTCTGTAATGAGAACCATCCCAGGTGCAAACGTGCCTAAAACAAATGTCTTCGGTAGCACACATTATCCCTACTGACTTTGGTATTTGAGTGACAGGATCAACCATTCACATAGCATGGGTAACAAGTAGTATGCAGATGAACTAGTATGTCTAAGTTGTAGTAAGTAGATGACACATCTAGTTTAAGTTTAAAAACCCTACACACCCTCAACAGCACTGATATATCTTGTACAGTGCTAACAGTGGGCTAGCATTGTGTTTTAACATAAACTGGCAAAACAGCATATAAAATGGCTGTATGCACAGTGATGGTGTATTTATTTCTGCTGGCTCTGAACATCACAGACGAGGGTAGTGATTAAAGCCTCAGTGGCTATAAACCTCAGAAAACAGAGTGCTCTGTAATAAGTTAAATGCGCGGGGGAATGAAAAGCCGAGAACCCCACGCTAGCAGCGAGCTCACGGTTCCAGATCAAACTATGCGGTAAAGGAAGCAAGCAAGACGTCTTCCCGCATTGTAGCTGCACGCAACATTACGCGCTTTGCATTGGATTCCACTGATTTCAGCATTTTAGAACCAGTGCTGTTCTAGTCCAAGATTCAAAACCCCAAATTAACTCCATGTGCACCCTCTGCCTTATTTTAGCTGAGGGTTCCTCAATCCTCCCCAGGCAAGCTGGGATCAAGGGCATCTTTGCAGTGGCTGTCCAAACGTCCAACAGGCTCTTTATAATTACTGTGGTTTTGTGGCGGTTTGGCATGTTCTTCTGCAGCTCAAAAATAACCTATAATCTAGCAAATAAAGTATATCTAGCAACAGAAAACTATAAAAACGTCCAAAATTAACAACAGGGCTTCTGTTATGTTGCTTGCAGTATTAAACAGTTGCAGCGGAGTTCATAAGAGAGTGTTTTTTTATATAAGTCAACAGCCGGGCCCATTGTGAATACATCAGCCAAAGGGCAGGTGACTTTTAAAAAGAGTCTCCAGATTTTGGTGACAAACCCCATTACGGCCTCTAGTAAGCTTGTTCATTTTCCAGGTCTTCGAGAGGGGCGCAGCAGGTGCTCCTGTAGTTTGTCTAGTATTTGCATATTTCAGTTCTAAACCAGATGACAGAGGATGATGGAACAAAGGTCGTCTCAGATGCAGTGTGCCACAGAGTGCCACAGAAATCATTTTGCGAGAACGAAGGCTTGTGATGTGCAGAGAAAGCTTTAAGATGTTGTAAAGTTTAAATGACATGTCTTCTTCCTCGACTGGTCCCTGTGAGGATGGGAGAGGAGAGGCATCTATAAGCCAGCTGAGATGCTTTTTCTAAAGCTAGATGTTTGTTAGATGTACTGTAGATTTAGACAGATTTGAAGCACTGTGCTTGACTTCACCACGGTCAAGGAAATAACAGAGCCAATAAAGACAACCTGTTTATTTATCATAAAATGTCACTCCACTTGGTTTTGATAAAACCAACACAAATACATTTCATGGTCAAACTGATATTGTTGTTTTTCTTAGGATAAAAATGGCGTCTAATCAGATTGACTTTAGTATAGTTCATCCAGAAAGCAAAACTGCAAATAATACGGAAAATAAAATTTTTGTCTCTCAACCTCATGTCCAAACCGTGCAGAACTGTTAACGTTTCAAATGTGATCTTCTGCCATTTTGTGAACAGTTATGTCATGCTTCTTAAATACACGACTTTAAGACAGAAAAACATTTTTGGACACAGTTGTCTTAGCTTTGGTTTGTTAAACAGAGACAGGCATTTCCATAAGATGGATTAAGAGTAGATTCAGTTAAATATATTGCACAGCATTAACTTTATGTCAGTGTAAGCAGGGGTGATATACTGGGTAAAGCTCATAGGGCTTGTAAACAGAGGGCTGCTGATTTAGTAAAGAGTGCATCTTGAGCCATGATTGTGTCCTTGAGGAAGATTTGTCCTCCAGGAAGATTGTACATACAATAACTGTACAGTACAGCTGCTTATTTGTCATTAACTTCCTTACTTAAACACAGCTATAATTATTTAGGTTGCATGTGCGCTAAATGAATACGATCATTCTGGCTTATTTTCCTTTATTAAAACCATTTTGTTTAATTAATCGAGTATATTTTGATAAATGTATGGCTGAACACTCGACATGACATTTTCGAATAAAAGTTTTGATTTGTTTGAGTGCAGAATGACAAATTAAATTGCCACAGAGCACCCTACTTTTTCAGTAGCCTTGGTTTCCATTCATTTTCTCCATACGCATTTCAAAATAAAGTCGAATAAAGAACGCCGTGAACCAAGGCAGTCAGCTCGGAGATGACTCGCACAACATTGCACACTGATTCAAAGCAGAAAAAGTACACGAGGTGTGAAAAAGGTAAACATAAAAGACTGTGTTCTTATATTCTTTAATGAGTAAATGAACATGTTATTAAGCATTGCAAACGATTGAATTATTTTCGTTTATATTAAGCATATATATACGATTACTGCGGAATGTTCATATACTTCCATGGTAACAGCGACTTCTCTAATTGGTGGTTCAGAACTGGGCATTGTTCAGGTCAGACTCCTGATTGCCTGATTGGCCCTCGTTTTGTGCACGTGTTGGATCACAATGGTACACCTCATTTTACAGAAGATGTTTATCTGAGGTGAATAAATAACTGGATGCATGATTTCACACACCTCGCAGTAATGGATGTAGCCAAATTAATTAATTAGAAGAAAGCTTCCACATACTTTTGGTCGTGTAGCGTATCATCGCTCAGCGGTTTTAGAGCTCAGGGTAGGACTGTCTTGAAAGGTTTATAGTTGTTGTAAAAAAATCAATTTCTCTATGGACAAAATGAATGGAGATTTGTCAGTGTAGAACTCTCACTGTTGTGCTCTTTTGAGATATGTCTTTAGCCGCGCTGCAGAGCCATGATCTGGACCACCCAGCACCCTAAATACAATAAAAGTTTTGGAACTGACAACATTTTGGCAGTAAGTTGGTTCTAGGAAGAACAAGAGTACAGTCATAATTTTCATGCACAACAACTCCCATTGACATGCTAAGAATAACGCGCGGAGCTGTTTATGATATTTACTGCCCTCCCCACAGCAATTGACCACCACGTATGGGTACTGTAGTTCTGCATGAAGTACTGTAGAGTGTTCTGCGATTTACAGCTAAATGATAACCATTACTACAGATGCTGAAAACATTGCTTAAAGTGATATAGAGAACGGAATCAGCGTGTCCAAAAGCATCGCTGATGCCTGCATCACCTAGCAACTGCTCAGCCATGATGGTTTATTGCTTCCGCAGGCAGAGACAAGACAGGGAAGAATACAGATTTGAGATTCAGGAGGCGTAGCGTCATGTCTGCCCCCACTAACCCAAGCCACAATTGCATCATTTGTCAAAGTATTAGCATGTCTCAAAAGGAACCTATAATCACCAGTGATTCCACTAATTAATATTAGCTGCATTTAACGCAGAACTATTAGTAGCCAAATAGAGAAATCATTTGATTTTTCTGCTTATATATTTATCACGAGTCTCTGGTGGCTGTGCGGAACTTTTTGGGCTGTTAGTCTGTCATGCTAACGTCTTGAATTAGCTAAAAAGGGCCCGAGATGTTAAAAACAGATATCAGGGGATTGTATTGGTTATATTTTATTTTTTCACTTGAATTGCTGTGATGATAGTTGGGTCAATGGGTCTGTCTCAAGAGGAAAGCCGCAGTTTCAAGGAGGCTTTTATGCTAATTCGAATTTTAAGATGTTCCTCAAGGAAATGAACTACAGAACACTTAAACATCCAAATAAACGTAAATGTTCACAGGCGTCGCGCTGTAGGTGAATAACTTACCTCTTAAGACAACTTGGAATCTGCTTCAGTGGGCAGTGAGCATAAATATCTTAATGTGGCATTACGTAGTCAACAGTCAGTCGTGCCGTTTTGCCTGTGATTAATCTTTTCCCTTCTGATTCCTGTAATTCCTGTAACTGATTCCTGTAAATTGGTAGAGCGCTGGTAGAGCAGCAGAAAGGTTGTGGGTTCGATTCCCAGGGTGCACGTGTACTTACAAAATGTAGTGCACTTTGGATAAATGCGCCCGCCAAAGGCATTAATGTAAATATGATGTAAATGTGATGTAAATGTGATGCATTTTTGCACATGTGATTTGGCTTCATTGTAAGTCTCATACACCCACCATGAATGATTCAATCACAAAGGGTAAAACACACACTTCACTTACGAAATGTGTAGAAATACAGTAATTCGCAGTCTTTATTTTCTGTAATGGCATATTTGAGGTACATTGTAATAGCAGAGAATGGAAAATGTCTCGGAGAAACTTTGGACATCCATGTTTCATGTTGTCATTTATTGAATCATCTGTCCACTATAATGGACATCATGCATCAGAGACTTAATTTAGAGTCAGCATTATTATTTTAAACATTCGGCTTTGGTTTTACTGATAGATTTAGCACAGTGATCCCAAACGATGTCCCAATGAAGAGAATCCATTAAAGGCAGCCCCACCTCACTGTGGAACTGTCCACAGTGGCCTCTGCACTTTTAACTGGAACTATTAGGGGAACTAAGATTATTAACTTGTCCTGGAACAACGTCCCTGCTCCTCTGTTTTCTTTGTCTGTGTTTATCCAGCAGATGTGGATGTGAATTTCTTGTATCGATGTAGCTACACATTCATCATTGTCAACACCATTTTTATAAGCCAGGCGCTTACTCTCCTCAGGGCTAATGCACGACACTGAGGGCTTGTCAGACACCAGTGTGTTCTGGGCTTAATGTTACAATGCTATTTGCATTGTAACATTAGGATAATAGGCGGGCGATACACTTTGCTGATGCTCTGTTATTACCAAATTACTGGTTTAAATGCCTTTTTAAATATAAAATATCTTCTCGATTCAAAGTGCATCAGATCTCGCATGGCTTTTATCTCAGTTCTATAGTATTAAGACTGATTTTTTGCAGCAATAAAATTGCTCAGTTGAGGAAATTCTCAATGTGTGGTACAACGCAGTGAATGAAAAGGCCGGGGTTCATTTAAAAGTCGCATTGGGTATTTCAGGAAATTAAATACGCAGTATGGTACGTATTGACTTTTATTTGTTCTTTAAAACAGTGTTTGGGTATGTTTTTGTTTTATCGGTAGTGATTTTTAGCATGTAAAGCAATGCATGCAATCGTTATCTGGATCAAATCAACAACGCAATGATAAGACTGTACGATTGGGAGATTTTGCAGACTTGAAAATATTACACGTAATACCAAAATCAATTTGAGTAAACAGCAGGTAATAAGAAGGAGTCGTGGTTGTATCAATACTTCGCAAAGGTAATGTGGAAGTATGGCAGAAAGCGCCTGATCAATGCTTGAGCATTGATAGATCTCTTTTCATTTCAAAGGTCAGAAATCTCCTGCTAGAGAGGTTTATGATGTTCGGCGACAGTTTTATTGCTCCTAATGCCCATTCGCTTTCGAAGATAAGTACAAAACGAAGCTGTTTGGTTTGTTGCCAATTATCTTTTTAAATATTGGAGAATATCTCAACGTCACTAGATATTAATGTAACCGGCACACACAAATTTATACTCGAACCCAAAACAATAAAACTGTAATTTTGGCTTTTCCCTTTGCTTTGTACACGCTAACGCATCGGCTGACATTTAAGCATTGTTACGTTTTGCATTGTAAAATCACAGGTTCTGCCTGAGCGATCCGTTCATTTTTCCATTACCAAACAGGACCTTTGGGGGGTTCTTAGCAATTTCATCAACTGATTTTACTGTAGCGTTGACCTTATCTGCTCCGCTCTCATGCATTTCACAAAAGCAACATAAGCGCATGCATTACCTTGCTGCTCTGTCTCACCTCCATTCTGCCGTTCTGGGTGATTATCGGTGTAGCGCTTCACACCAAGCGAACAGCTGCAGTTGTGTTTTGTTAAAGTGCCTTACAGCCGTTCCTGATGCTCGCAGCACAAGGCTCATGAGTCTGGCCCTAGAAAAGACAGAATATTATAAACTAATTAGCAGTTATTAGTAGCTTAGGGCCCTCCGGATCATTTGGAACATGAGGAGGGCTGAGACTCTTTCTTTGTTGCGCCCTCTGTAATGAAATGACAGACCGACAGACTGATCGCGCCGGTCCGTGCACGAGAAACTCTGCTCCCTTTAGCGTACAGAGGAAACAGACATCTCATTCAGTCTGAGAACAATAGTCTAGAGCATGCGGTAAGAATTGATTCACTGACTCAGACGAGAGACACAAAGCTACTTTTACACCTCCTAACCGAGTCACTTCATTCAGCAGAGCATGCATTCATGTTTGTTTGGAATAAGCTGTAAGAATGGAGCTGTCAATTGTGTCTTTTCCCTCAATTCCCCCACGTCTAATTTAGTAGTACGGGAACTTTTGCTCCGAAATGCTCATTATATTTGTGCGAATTATTTTGAAAGAGTAAAAGCTTACTTGGTCGACGGAGAATACACGGATAACAAAGCACCGATGTGTTATTTTATTAGACTGTGCTTTGAGTGTTATGAAAATGTGACACTTGTCACAGTCTAATGGGGAGGACAGCCTTCCACACGGTAATTGTAACTTTTTATATCTTTCCTGTCGTTTGTTCATGCCTGTGAATACACATATTCTCCTGTCAACACTCAGTCCCAGTTGCCACCATTCCGCAGTTCCGGCTCTCAGATTGTGCGCGTATGTGTGTGAAAGTTCAACTTCACGACAGTGGTGTGGCTAAATGCGACAGCTGGTCTACGTTAGTGTGTGTCCATAACTACAACCTGAAAAATGATTTTTCTGATTTTAGTCACCAAAATTATAACAAACGCAAATATAGAAACGTTGTCAAATGTGCTTTATTGTAGAAAGTCTAGCCGTCTACATTCCCTCAATAAACTTCCTGAGGCGACAGCCACACAAAGTGGATGGTTTTTTTCCAGTTTGATGGAGTTCCCATATAATCTAATCCTTACTTGTTGGCTGCTGCTTCTTCCCTTTTCAGTCCAACTCATCCATCTGAAAAAAGATGAAATTAAAACGTTAGTTTGGTCAAAGAAATTCCAGACTTACATTTGTCTACAAAACTAATTTCTTTAAAAGCCTGTAAAGACCTCGGGGAACATTGATTCAGATGTGTCTAAACTCTTGGTTCTGAAACTGGTGCTGTACGGTATGTGACTATAATTGTGCGCGTGCCAGTGAGTCTGCCTTCATGTTGGGTACATTTTAAAAATCAGGTACTGCAACTTATGTTTTCTTAAGAGCATATTGAAAAGTCTGTCAGAGGAAACACTGTGTCTGTATGACTTTTAAACCGACAGTATTTTAAAGCTGCAATCTGTAACGTTTGCCTCTCTATCGCCATCTCTGTTTGGAACATAAAATTACAGGTTACCTGCAGAGTTATTTTCTTAACGTGGATGACAAATTTAAATTCCAAACAACTGCTGTAGGAGCTACAATCGCTGCACCGTGTACAGTTCCCGGACATGAGATATAGCAGCCGGGTTTACTGACAGACATTTCCTATGAAATCAGACCCGACAGCTCAACTTATAAATCATTATTAGAAACGTAGTTTTGCGAATCATGGAGATCATGTTGAACACTGATCTGTCATGTACTTGTATAATAACTAATTTTGTTCAATTAGTTCTAACCAATAAAAATTACAGCTTGCAGCTTTAAGTGCAACATGTAATAAATATTGCCGTGGGGATTCTGTTTCAGACGTATTGTAATCCCTGTTTCAGAAGTTTGGCTGACGGCCATGTCAGGCCAGTGGCCAATTGGATGCAACTCAAGTGATTGCGGAGGTTCACGCGCACTACAGTCATTATATTTAACTACTGTATTAGAATATTGTTCCTGACATCAGTTTGTTTATTTTAAAACCTGTGCCGGCTCTTGTTTACCATTCCGGCTTTCCCAGTGGGAAAAAGGATGGAACGTGAGGACACATAAGAAGTGACTACCAGCTGTGGGATTTTATCATTCCGTTTTAACTAAATATTTAATTGCAAATATGTTTGTAACCCTGTGTGCCAGGCATGGAAACGGCTGCGTTGTTTGGCTAAATCGTGCCAACTGTAGCAGAGAGATCTTTCTGAACAAGAAACGTGTGAGGAGACTGAGGCGTAAAGCCAGGCAAGAGAAACGAAGAAAAAATAGCCCTATCTTATTTAAATGTGTCTGGCTTATTCTGTGGGCCTCATGCACGCCATTGAATATGAATTGATTTTCAAATCATTGGGCATACGTGGCTTCGTAATGGTATTGTGCTTGGTGTTCTGTTTGAGAAATGTAATTTCATTTGATGCAGGTAAGGCCACGGCTTTGAAACTCATTTGCCATAAATACAATCACCTCCAGCGGAGGATCGTTCGCTGCTCTTGTAATAGCGATGAGTCACAGCAGTGCGCCAGTCACCCCAAACAACTGATTAGTTCTCTAGTGAGGTCCACCAGCTTAATGAATCCCAGCCAGGGGTGAGATGGTTTGGTTTTGTGTTAAAGCTATAAAACAGAATTTATGACTGATTTGAATTTGTATTTCCAACTATTTCCATGTATGTACTTTGACCTTGTCAGAGACAAACCTAGCTAATAAAAATGTTAAAAGCATATAGTCTTTATTTAATTCTGTAACGTTTTTAAAATGTTCGTTTTAAAAACGTTTTAAATATATATTTATAAACCAGCCTCATTATACTGTGTGATTGAATTATACAGGCAACTCGCCGACTAATTTATAGTGTGTGGTTTAGCATGTCTCCACTGTTAATAAATGATCTTGTTTTCTCAGTCATGGCCCCTGTTTTGTCTTGTGCCGGTCGACCCCTATTGAGCTGCAGGGAGATAAAATTAACCCGGCTGTTAGCCTGACACAGAAGGTTCCTGTCTGGAGGTTCTGGCATATTGATCTGCTCAGAGTGTTTAATGAATCTGCTTGCATGTGTCCATCAGTGATTTCCACTCAGGTTTAATGGAGCATGATGTCCATTAGCCTCTGGTCACTGATGTTTCTGAGGAAACGTCTTTGAGTCATTCTCTCAACTCTTTCTCACTTCTGTCTCTTTGTTCTCGGCTCTGTGCAAATCATTTATGTAACTGCTCGGCTAACAGGGAATGTTCTCGGAATATTGGCTAATGTGCTGTGAACGTTCTCTCAAAGTTACTAAAGAAATAGAACGTTTAGCATCATATACAATGACAGTTGTTAGTGGAACGTTTTAAAAATGTTGCAGAATTAAAAAATGTTGTAATAACGTTCTTATAACCAAGCGATATTAATACAATGTCTAAACAAAATTGACTTTTTGAACGTTCCTAGAACATTCCTTTTAACATGTTTTTATTACTTGATGGAAAAGTTAGGGAAAAGTTTTTGATAGGATCGTTCCTAACGCAGGGTTCATTACGGGCAGCTTGTAGGGTAGAAAATCACAAATGAGATTTCCTTTATTTCCCAGTTCTTCTGCAGCAGACAGCAATTGGGTTAAATGGAGATGTTTTCTTAAAGAGACAGTTCACCAAGAAATGTCAGTTACATTACATGCTACATAACATCCAGCATCTTATTTAAAAACACAGAACAAAAGTGGAAGGGAAGCAGAGACAGATGGGTGTTCAATTTGTGGGTCTGTAAATGGAATATTTTTGAGTTTCAGAAGAGCTCAGACAATCTCGATCAGACTGTGCGGAGATTTGCCAAATACAAAGTCTGCGATCTGAAGTCTTGTCAACAGGTTACACTTGATCCACAGCGTTAGTGGCACAATGTTAATCACCACAGAAAATGAATTTGACAAGAAGAAAATCATTCCCACAATTTAAAACTACAAATTTCACTGTTTCAGCGAGGTCACAGGACCAGACAATAAACATTAAAATACACACTTTTATAAAGCTGCAATCCGTAACTTTTTTATTCACACCTATTCACAGCAGTAAGTTTATAAAAATGTAAACGTAATTTGAGCTGCTGGGTCAGATTTACTGGGAAATGTCAGTTTGGCTTTAAATACGTAAAATAACCTGCAATTTTATGTTTTAGACAGAGATGGCGACGGAGAGGCAAAAGTTACGGAGTGCAGCTTTAAGGTGTAGCCACAAAATGTATGTGTACTTACTGACCTTGTCTGTGTAAAGTTATATCCAGTGTTTCAACTTGGTAACTTTTGCACAGTATGTGCAGGAAAACTGGAAATAAACTGGGTATAGCTGTGAGTAATACAAAGCCAAAAGTTCATCCACCTAGACAGAAATCTATACAGCTCGAATAATAAACTGCTCTTGTTGCCTACTTTATATTTTTCTTCGGCAAAAATATAGCTTCACATTTCTGCTTATAAACTCCTCAAAGTGCTGGCCCAGTTTACTTCCAGTGTACTGTAGATGTATTGTAATTGCTGCGATATTAAAATAGATGAATTCAAAGTATTGTTATTGTTATTGGTAATCAACATAATATCACAAACTGTATATTCTATCTCCCCTAAACCCAACCCTCACAGAAACCTTTCTGCTTTTTTACACTAAAAAAACATCATTTAGTATTTCATAATCAGTTTCCCTCGTGGGGACCGCTGGCTTGTCCCCACAATGTAGGTGTGTGTGACTTTTACCATCCTCATGGGGACATGTGGCCCTCACAGTGGTAGAAAAACAACAACCCCCCCCCCCCACACACACACACTTGTGCTTTCTGTGGGTGCAGTGGAGGTTAAAAGGGGCAGTTTTGATATGCCATTGCCATACATAGCCCATTGATCCAACCCTCTGGGCTATATTGATCAGTGTACACCCCTCAGAGCCCACTGAAAGCAGCGCATCTGATCCGTTATACTGTCAGACCGCCTGTTTAATTGTGTGTGTGCATCTGTCACCTCTCCATGTGTCCAGCCAGTGTGCTAAACAGACTCACAGCAGGTCAACAGGTCTGGCATGTATGCAGTTTTATAAATAATTCATAACGTACGCTCTTTAAAATATCTACAAGGTCATTTACAGATGTTAGGTCGTCTACAACCTTTGTAGCTTAACTGATTGAGCATTGTGTTAGCAGCACAAAGGTTGTGGGTTCGAGTCACTGGGAGCAAGCTAACTGATCAAATGTAAACCTTAAATATGCCTTAAAAGTCACTTTGGATAAAATCATCTGCCAGATGCATAAATGTAAATGTATCACACGTATTTTAAGCCTGTTTTATGTTTGTAAAACTGGTTTAAGCAGACACACTGCAGCCTTGAGGTTGTAATCAGAGATGGAACAGGAGAGAATGTCACCCCAGTGTTGTCAAAAGGGTCAAAAACGCAACGGTGGCAAAATAACCTTCTCGCAACATAAACTGACAAGTGCTTATAAAGCTGAATACGGTGCTTAACTTAATCTGCTTCATCTACCACACCGTCAGCTTCCTGTCTCCTCTACATAAGCAGAAAGACTGACTGGCAGGAAGTGTTCTGAGCTTTCCTGTAGCTCAGTGGTTAGAGCATGGCGTTAACAACGCCAAGGTCATGGGTTCGATCCCAGGGATTGCACATACTCAATGTATAATGATCAATGTGTAGTATAATGCAATGTAAGTCGCTTTGGATAAAAGCGTCTGCCAAATGCCTAAATGTAAATGTAAATGTAAAT
This sequence comes from Botia almorhae, assembly GCA_036877575.1. Classification (NCBI taxonomy): domain Eukaryota; kingdom Metazoa; phylum Chordata; class Actinopteri; order Cypriniformes; family Botiidae; genus Botia; species Botia almorhae. Next base: position 16,948 of record JAZGTJ010003309.1, on the reverse strand, counting down.
GTTCTGATTGGCTAAACAAAGAATCTGAGAGCTGTTTAGCTTACAACAGCGGTTCACAACCTGGGCTAGTCAAGATTGTACGTCTAAAATTACATTCAGATCCTCTTCATGTATTTCATAAATTTTTCAATCAGTATTTATTTTTCTGTCAAGCGTAAGTGAGCGTCATACATTCTGCATTTACAAGTAATTAGATTCGCTTTACACACCTGCACGGCTCCTGCAATTTACACAGAACGAGCGAGTCTAACCATATACATATAATATAAGCCAAACAAGCATACTGTATACGACTTGACGTGTTATACGACTTGACTTGTATGTTTTTGAAACACAAACTGTGTAAATTGATTGTAGATTTCAGTCTTTCCTCATTCAAACAGAAAGTGAGTTGCGAGGGCATTACTTAGATGCTCGTGATGGATGGATCGGAGCGACTTGCTTCAAAATGCTGTAGCTTAACCAATATCATCTGTGCTATCACACTGCGCTCAAAATGTCATAACAGTCATCAAAACTTCGCTTCCACAGAGCTTCAGTCACAGTACATTGACAGTATGCTGAAGATGTTCTGACACAGCAGATCTGATTCTAGGTGGAAAAGCGTGCCACTGGTGTATACAGCCCGTCATGTACAGATGTCTCATTTTTACGTTTTATTGACGCTTTGTGCTGTAGATAATGACACATATGGAGGAACACGAAGGTCGACTTTGCGATGAACAATATTCGACGTGTGTTGTATTAATATGTACGTGTCATGGCAGGTCGTTGGGAAAAAATACCCACGCGATGTTGTCGTAGGTGGTCTGAGAGATGACTGATCATTTGTCCCCGATTGTGTATTAAAGCAGCTGTGCTGTGAATGCGTGATGTTGTTTCTAGATCTACTCGGTTGGCCTGTTTGTTTATACTGCGACTACGCTGCCACTTTAAATATGGATGACCAGGCGAGGTTAGACAGCCTCGCTTTATCTTGCTAGTTTTTCTCTTCATGCACTTATCTTTCACGAACGCTTTCTCCTAATCTTTCACCATCCTCATCGCAGCTCATAAAATTCCAGACACGGTTCTACGGTGAAATGCTTTTTTTTTATTATGTAGGGCTGTTGTGTGTTTACGTACCTCGAAGAGTTTATGATTGCCTCTTGAATCACAGGTGGCTAAAACCGACTCCATGCAGGATTCCTGAATCCAGTTTCTTTCTCTTTGTGTCTCTTCTGTTTGTTTGCAATCCCTCAGCCTCCACTACTAATCTTTGATTGTAAGAATGTTTCCCTCAACATTTCCAGTAGTAAACAATTTTAAACTGTTATTAAAAGTTTCAGGAGGATTCGAAAAGTCCATTTTGTAGACAATGTGTTAATGTTATCGCTTGGTTTTTAAAATGCTTTAAAACATTCCACTAACAATTTAAAAATATTGTTTTTGATATATATGAAATGTAACATTATAAAGTTCAACCAATGTTACTGCAAGAACATTTTTGATAACTTTGAGTGAACTTTTAGAGAATGTTAGCCAACATTCTGAGGATGTTTCCTGTTAGCTGATATTTCTTTACCCTGTAAGACCATTGTTTGTTTATTTACACAGTGTTGAAAACTGTCTCATGGAGTTTGCGATTGCCTTTTGTATCACAGGTGGATAAAACTGACTCACTGCAGGATTCCTGAATGCAGTTTATTTCTTTTGGTCTCTTCTCTGTTTGTTTGCAATCTCTCACAGTTCTTTCTTGGTAGATTGAGCTGGACATTTCGATTGCTGGATGGCTGGTTTTCCATTTTCTGCTTTATCTGCTACAATGTCCAAATCTTTTCTGTACCCTTATGCCACACATACACCACAAACCCAACTAACAGGAAACGTTCTTAGAAGATTGGCATTCATTCTCTCAAAGTTATAAAAAAATGTTCATGAGTTTTAACATTATATATCATATATATTAAAAAAGCTTAAGTTAGTCTTAAGTTGTTAGTGTAACCTTTTAAAAGCGTTACAGAAAAAATGTGTGCGTAACATTAATATGTCTAAAAAACTTTCTGTTTGGATTTTCCCAAACTTTCACTTTTCAACATTCAAAATAACATTTTTGTTACTTAATAGAAACATTTTTAAAATGTCCTATAAAAAGCTGTGCACATTTACAAACTCACAGCTTTTTGTTGTTGTTTTTCTGTGGTGTTGGTGCACATTTGCGGTATTAATCACAGAATGGAGACTGGAGACTGGAGTTGATTCTGGACGTCAACAAACCGACGATTTGGTTGCAGTGTACTAGATGTAAAACTGCAACAAGCTTTAGTCTTGTAGTGTGTGCTTGGCTTAGCTTTGTTTACGCTTTCGTTTGGCACCATCGTTCGAACATTCGCAGATTGCGAACACAGCGCATAGTGCTCAAGAAGCGTTTATACTTTTTTGGCCCTTTTTGTTGCGGCATTGTACTCCAACACTTAAACACAACAGCGTGAAAAAATATCAGCTGAACCAACAAAAAGCGCCACTGAAGTAGTTTCTGAAACATTCTTTATTTATCTAGCCAGGTATAGTGTTAATGTTTGTTAATGACTAGCTATTTGTCATGTACTAGAAGAAAAAACAAAAATGTTGGTGTTAATAATAGTCAAGATTATTTTTACATTTAAAATCATTTATTGTTTATTTTAACAGTGTAAAATAAATAGATACATTTTACAAGAAGCTTTATAGTCTCTAAACTCTTGTGTATTATTTAAACATTTTTATTTACTGTACAAAAGATACAAAAGTGGAGAAATACTGTCATTTTACTGTTCATTATTTGGACTGTCATCGTTGTACTGTCGTCGTTACTGTCATCTTCCTGGTGGCCATTTTGTAAAATACATACTGAGCTTTCAGCAGTTACTTGATGAAATGTAATAGATTATGAAGCTCATTTACATGGAGAACAGCAGCAAAATCTTCCAGTGTGTGTGTATTATTCTTAAACCTGTGCGTGACCCACGCCACAGCAATTTCACTCTCCAAATTGTTCTTCTCGCAATTTAGCACATGTTCTTCCTCCACAGCGAGACGCAATACACTAATTGCAGAGCCAATCAGCCTGCCTGCAGCAGAGTGAGGTTAAGTGCCGCAGCCAATTGTGATTGAACAGGAAAGTGATCTCCAGAACTGCCCGTTTTTGATCAGTGCAGCTTGGTGTAACTTATAGGTTAGTAGGCACATATTATTTGCAACAGTGCTGCCACCATCCCAGTTAACTCCATGGTACAGTCATGGTTTCCGGCAGTATTCCCAGCTCACAATTTAGGTTGTAAGAATGTTTCCATTAAGTTACATAAACATTAAAAATGTTTTTTTTTTAATGTTTAAAACGTCCAGTTTTTTAGAAAAGGTTTTAATGTTAAAACTTGTTTCTAATGTTTTTAAAACGTTTCACTAGCAATTTAAGAATAATGATTTTGATATATGGTATGTAACGTACTAACGTTACTGCATGAGCTTTGTTGATCACTTTGAAAGTTAGCCAATGTTCTGAGAACGTTCCTTGTCAGCTGGGTTACCATGGTACTTTGTTATGTAACTGAACAATTAGCATATGTATATACAATGGTTTTTGCATGGTACTTCAAAGAATGCCATGGCATTACCATGGTACACATTTACTGTTGTTGTACCACGTCCAAAACTGGTACTTCAGATACTTTCAGTACTTTTAAATCTGTTACAGACAGCTCACAATCTTTCCAGTCTCGGGTTTCCTTCCTCTTGGCACCAACATAATCTGCACCAACCAGATGGCGGCAGCTGGGTGGCAGTCTCAGGGGACTGAGATATGAAGGCTTTCCTTGAGTAATGTCGGATTGGGGGCCTTAGATTTCTCATCCATACTTTCAGTAAAGCTGCTAGTTTGTTTTCAAGAGAGGAATGCAGGCAAAATGTGGATAGCATCGCCGCAGAGGATTAATTCTTACTTTCTTGTTTGGTAATCCTGCATAAATCTTTAACACGGGGCCAAGAAAAAACAACATATCGGCATTGCTACTCATCTGCCTTTGAATGGCAAATTCAACACTTTCCAAAGTCTGCGTTTCTTCATAGATACACATCATTTACCTCCATCTTTTTTGAGTAATTGTACATACACTTTTTGGGCTTTACGCAGCTTAAAAAGCTCACAGATGTCTGTTGTAAGGATTAGATAGAGACCTTTCAGTCTGAACATTTCAAAAAGATCCTAAACTTCAAAGATCGATAAGAAACTTCACTTTAAGCCGAAGTTTGGCTATGAAACAGCATTTTTTGAAGCTCTTTAGCCACTTTTGGAGATTTGTCTGTGAATGCGTGTATAGAAGGAGAGATTCTATATATCTCCCTCTATAGGCCAGAAACCTGATGCAGTTCACGGCCGGTGTAGTAAACGAATTGCATGATATCGTGGAATGTACATAACATGTTCCTTTGCATTACCATGGTAACCTCTGAGCTCGAGGGGGCGATATCGTTACCTTTAAAAGTTTGTGATTAAAGTGAATTTATTGCTTTTCAAGTTGACAGCTGTAAATAGGTTCCATGTAACTTCTATAGTTATCCTCATTACTGAGCTCATAGTCTAGTTGGGTGGGTGAGTTATCTTGGCGTGACTTGGTTGGCCAGACCAAATTTAGGCGGGTGAATAAAACACTCCAGCTCAGTGTAATGAGCATTTGGTAGATTGTATTTAAAGCTCATCACTCACTTTGTCTGACATTTGCTCTGTACACAGACTTCAATTTACTGCATCCATGAGCGGACACACTGACAGGCATCTTTGTGTCTGCGGAGATCCCAACTAATGACTCACTTCCTGTGCGCGTGAGATGAAGGGACGTGATCAGATGTGTCTGTTGACTGGACGCAGCAGGCTGGGCTGGACTGCTGTGTGTTTAGATGCAGCGAATCATACAGACACAATCACACTGTTCATACAGCAGTTCCGTCTGACTGACCGCTGTGACTCTCCTCAGTGGGCTGGTGAAGCGAGTGAGGGACGTGTCCTGTCCTTTGACTCTTCTGCTTGACCTTTCGGAGCTCGGCATGAAAGCAGCCACTGTGAGACACATGGAGATGGTGGTCAGTCTCTCTCTCTCTCTCTCTCTCTCTCTCTCTCTCAAAAAAGCAAGACATTAAATGACGATATAAAACTCACGATGATGAGAACATTAAAGATGATCTTGTTTTTAAAGGACTCAAAGAAGCGAGAATAAAACCTGATTTTATCTTCTGTTCATCTATGAAGGAGGTAGAGTAGATAGATGATATCTGGTGTGTAGAGAAGATGCTGGGTTGGGTAGATATTGATTTCGTGCTTTTAGTTGCTGTGTGTTTTTAGGGTCTTGTATTAGTATAGGTGTTAAAGAATTCAAAAATCTCTCTCTCTCTCCCGAAAGCTTTGAAAGAAGACACCTTTAAAGAACAGCATATAAAAGAGGGGCCTGAAGTGCTTAAAAGGAGGTCAGACGGAATATTTTCAGTTTGGTTTTTGTTGATTTCATATGAGGTTTGCTATGTTTCGATATAATGTGTTTGCAACAAGACATTAGTGAACAGTAAATCCTTTATATATTCTTTATATATAACAGTATATTAATTCTCTCTCTCTCTCTCTCTCTCTCTGTCTCTAATAAATGATGACATCATGGCTGTTTATAAGAGCATGCTCTATTAAACATCTGCTCAATATGTCCAGCTGTGAAGGAGCAAAAGTTTTGTTTTGGTGTTTGGTCTCTCTCTCTCTCTCTCTCTCTCTCTCTCTCTCTTTCTCTCTGTGTATCATGTTCAGCTGCTTGTTTTCTGACAATCTGGATTACAGCAGCTGGGATTTGGTGTATAAAGAAACCAGAGCCAAAGTCATAGCATCCAAATGAGGAAATTTACACACTGCAGAGATGAGATTTGCTGCTCACAGACGCTCATGAGTTTTTAGGGATTGTAGAGAGAACACAAGCCTGGCATGAAGATTACAGCACAGTTTCCTTTCTGTTTGCTCTGGCCTCTGCTTCTATTCCACTACAAACTCTGTGTAACTTCAGGGGTTAAGTCCCATGGCGATCCCACCTGTCCAGCAGTAGATCAGCCCTCGACCTGTGACCTTTACACTGTGGAGAGTTTGATCTTCAGAGCTGCAGTAAGAGGATTGGTTATTTTATTCTGTCTTTCTGCCTTGCGCTGTGCTGTGAAATGTGAGTGCAGAAAAGGAGCGATTGCTTTCTGACAATATGCTTAAAGAAGTTCTAAACAAAAGCTGTGGAGGTTCTTCCAGTGGATCCTTCCAACACCCAAACTTTTGTTTCTATTCATTTCTATAGTGTATTAAATATTACATTAAATCTGCAATCCGTAGCTGGTTAAAAATAAAACAAAACCAGTTATTGAGCAAGTACACGACTGATCAGTGTTCACAACACGATCTCCTTACCTTAACCTGATTCGCAAAGGTAAATTCAAAATTATTGATTTATAATTTGGCCTGTTGGATATGATTTCCCGGGAAATGTCAGTTGGGCTTCATTTGACTTCCACATACATAATAAAAAGTACATAAACTAACCTGCAATTGTGTTTCAAACAGAATCGGCAGTGACGGGGCAATAGTTGCGTATGGCAGTTTTAATTATACTAAGTATACTAAGTAGAGAGTATTTAGAGTCCAAGTCAGTTCTCATGCCCTCTGTCATAGGACGGCTAGCCTGCAGGAAGATGCAGGAAACACGGACGAGCTCCAATGAGCAACAGATCACGCAACACAGCCAAAAATCAAAACAGTAGCCCCACAGACATGTGCCAAACAGCTCATTTATGCATTCCCACAGATATTCAGATGAGACTTTGTACAAAGAGACAGAAGACATCGCGACTCTGCCTCCTTCCCCGCATACAGTGTTTCTAAAAGATTCAAAAATGCGGACAGATTTTGTAACGATGGCAAACGCTGACTGACTGCTCTGCAGATAAATGCTAAACCCTGGCTGACAGGCAGGCAGTGCAGCCAGCCATAAAGACCACGGGGGAAAAGAAAGACAAACGCGTCGGTTTGCTTCATGTATTCGTTCTGTCCCTCAGAGACTTGATTTTTTTGTGACTTATCCTAATGCTTCTCTGTCACAATAGCAAAACTTTTAGCAGTCAGAACCACCGCCAGTTAAATTTAAATATGGCATGGAATAGTGGTGTACACAGTTCTTTATTTAACAGACTGAATTAAATAGTATTAAAGTATTAAGTATTAAATAATAAGTATCAAATAAATTGAATTGAATAGTATAAAATAAGTATTAAATCAATGCATGAAAACAATAGTATGTATCTGTCAAGTAAGTCCTAATTGTGTAAGAATGGCAAAGTTTTTGCTTTCAAGTAAATATTTAAGTACGCAGTCAGATTTAAAAGTTCTGTTTACAGAAGACAGAGATGAAAGCAGTCATTGATTTTGTTTTCGTGTTGTTTGATTTATATTGACAGTATAATAGACCGTGACAGGTCTATTTGGCTAATTACACAAATCATTTTTTATCCTGCCTGTTTACATTTCAGACTGTTTACATTAATAGCTCAGCAAGACAGACATTTTGACCGCCATGTGCATTTTACAGAATATATTTAAACAGTTTTTAAGCCTAACATCACTGCTACGTTGACAGATGCCAAAAAGTAAGCAGCAAAAATATATTTTTTCCAGTTTCAGAAATGCCTCAAATGTCAGATTTCCTAGAAAAGAACAAAAAAAGGTGCTCACAAAGGTGCTCTCCTGTTCCAATATCCACTCGATGAAGTCTTTCTGAGTCACTTCATGCATATTGCAGTTGATTGATGTGCCGGACTATTAGCTTCTCAGCAGCACATTAGCATGTTAACCTTTCTCTGTTTCGTATAATGATCCATGATCACATGACACACAGGGCTGCAGAACACAGAGAATTCCACCCAGACCCAACAGTTTTCAGTCATTAAAGAACATTTCCCTAACATTTCTATTACGTAATAAAAACATTAGAAATGTTATTTTGAACGTTCATTCACTGTTCAGATCCCCTGTTAAGACATTGTATTAACGTTATTGCTTGGTTATCAGAACATTATTTAAACATTTTTTAAATTATGTAGCATTTTTAAAATGTTCCACTAACAAGTTAAGAGCATTTTTTTACATATGTATTACTGTATAAAAACATTCTGCTAACATTACTGCAAGAACGTTTTTATTAACTTTAAAAGAACTTTTAGAAACATTAGCCAACGTGTTGAGAACGTTCCCGGTTAGCTGGGGTGTTAGTTATGGGGAATTGATCTGTGTAGTAAAAGGATCAGTGTAATCTCTAGAAGTTTTCTCTAGAAGTCAGTCTCTCGCTATGATACACACAGTTGGGACTCGCTTGTGGCAAATACACTGTTCAAAGCATAAACAACTGTGCCGAGTTTATTTTCAGCTTTATTTAGTGCTGTGGGCTTCAGAGGGTTTATTGATTCTTCACTCATATGCTATGAAGTTTGAATATCCCTTCACCCATTCTCACCTCCCTGCGCTACAGAATTCATCCAGATTTTGGGGCGCGGCTGCTGAGGTAAAGGATAACCTTCACCGTAGAGCTCACTCATCGAACCTTAGACCACCAGGGCTGGTCCGTGTGTTCAGCCACATCGAAGAATGGAATAACATACAATGGCAGTCTTGAATTTTTTGGTTGACCGTTAACCAGTAAGGGTTCTGAGATGGCAGACATCTTTACAGTTGATGTCTGATGCTTGGAGTCTGTGATGTTGTGTGATGCGGTGTAGAATTGTGTAGAATGTTAAGTTCTGGGTGGTTGCCAAGGTGTTGCCATGCAGTTGCTAAGGTGTTGCTAGGTGTTTATTTACAAAACCAGATCAGACTGTAATAAACTTGTCTCTTTAAATAGCTCTGGCATAATTGGAGGTCCGGCATACTCATTCATGTTTCAGCACACAGTTGAAGTAGCAGTAGTAATACTGATGCTTGCCTTGGGAAGCCCCGGTAATGATGCTGAGGTGTGATAGCAGAAACAGTGATGTGATAACTGTAGTTATGCAACATCATCATGCTCACACACAGTTGCCCTTTTCTCTGGTACAGTAAACACTTGTGCTGTGGGCCATGGTGCTGCTGATAAAGGCATGTAGGTGCTAACACAAGTAAGCTGTATGGATACTTGCGTATATATGTGTGTGTGTGTGTGTGTGTGTGTGTACATTAGTGGATGCAGTACAAGATGTTTGTATATGAAGAGTGCTGTGTCATGCATTAATGTTTGGGTAGAGAGCTCACACAAATACTGTATACCCAGCTAACAATTTTAGGTTGTAAGAACATTTCCCTAACGTTTCCATTAATTAACAAAAATATGTTAATATTAAAAGTTCTAACAGCGTTCAAAGCGTCCAGGTTTTTAAATGTTGATGTAATGTAATTGCTTGGTTAAAAGAGCATTACTCATCATTTTATTAATTCTGTAACGTTTTTTAGAAAAAACATTCTACTAACATTGCAGAAAGAACGTTTTGATAACTTTGAGAGAACTTTTAAAGCGTGTTAGCCAACATTCTGAGAATTTTCCCTGTTGGCCGGTAAGAGTGTTTACAACAGCGTTTACACAATCAGATTTAGGATGTTATTGATGTCATGAATATATTTAGTTTTGGGTATTTGCTGTTTGCCTGTGGATGTATAAAATTGAGTGAAAATCATATTTTAGATATAATTGAAGTAAATGCTGTTTGGCTTCACTTAAGCATTTTTATTATATATATTCCTTATGTTTTTCGGTATTAACGTTTGAGAGTCAGAATTAGTTTACAATGTAACAATAACAATATAACATTGATCTTTTAAAACCCTTTAAGCTTTGCTGTATTCTAAAGTGTACACTACAAGTGCACTGCATACTAAGAAGTAATCGAGACTAAACTCTTAACTACATCACTTTAACCTTGTTGCAATGACACCCAGCGCAGAGGGTGGTGAAGTTTAGTCTCTAGCAGTCAACTTTTAAACTCTTCAGTTTTTTTTATTTAAATGAATGTAATATTGATGGAGCATCAAACAGAAACTCCAGTACTGTTTTTAAAATGGACTTGTTTTGCTTGTCATCCTCATTTTATAAACTAAAGTGAAGGTGTGTGTGTTCTTGTTTTTCTATTGTGGGGACTAGTCGCCGGTCCCCACAAAGGTAAATAGACTATTAAACATACTAAAAGATTTATTTTTAAAGATGCAAAAAGGTTTCGATGAAGGTTAGGTTTAGGGGTACAGTATAAAGTGTGTACAGTATAAAAGTCATTACGTCTATGGAAAGTCCACATGAAGCATAGAAACCTAGTGTGTATGTGTGTGTGGTCCTGGTATTCACAGCATTATGGGGACCAAAAGTATAGTAATTCCAGTCAATTTTGACCTTTTTGGTCCCCATGAGGAAACAAGCTTATAAATTACACAGAATGATTTATTTTGAAAACTAAATTAGCAGTAACCTTTTGTGATGGTTAGGTAAACCCATTACGTCTATGGATTGCCCCCATTTAACGTGTGTGTGTGCGTGTATTCCTGTTCTGCACACGGCCACCTCCCGCCTCACTCTTCTACAAACTATCAAAAGAAAAGCTTAGATCATCATAACACTCTAAATCAGTCAACGTTGACGTTTCTAATCCCTCTTTTCTGCACGTCTAATTTATGTAGCCGTGACTGCGTTTTCGGCGTTTCTAGATGATGAAGGTGGCGTGATCCATCAAGCGAGAACGCTTTCAAAGATCATACATTTTAATGAACCAATTAATCGTGCCGTCGTGTTTTAGCACAATGGTTTATGAAGTTAAATCAGGGCTCAAACCGGTTCCCCGCAGGCCCGAGCCCGGCTGCGGTTGGAAGAACTCGTCGCTGCGCACAGATTCTGCTTCACAAGCACAAAAACAACTTCACTGATGGAATTGGCTGAATTTTGAGAAGATGGTCGTGCTTATCGATCTGAGTTACTCTTCACATCCTCCACTTGATCAAAACACCATTGAAATTCAACATGGTCCGGCTTAATGCACAACAATGGATAAAAAACAGCTTTGATGCACTCAAGAGTTTTATTATCGCCCTAAATTTCCATCTCAAGTCAATGGCTTGATAATAGGCATTTGCCGCAGTCGAATAACGTGTTTTCTTTGAAATATGTGAATTTTGGGAAGGAAAGAGCAGAAACGGCAGGAATATTTCTTGATAAACGGCTCATTTTTTATCTTAAAATTGAGCGCATTAAGAAAACGATCTAAAACAATTTCATCCGTAACAATAGTGAGTTTAATATTGTTCCAATATATTTAAACATACATGATGGGGCATATAAATGTACTGTATAATAGAAAAACACAACTAACTCTATTGAGTAAGACATGAAGGCTATTCTGTAAAGTGTGTTTTAAATGTAGAAAATGTGTCATCTGTGCCTTACTATTAATGTATAAATTCTCTAAAACAAGCGCTCTTTTATTCTGTCACAGGATTGGCTAAGCAAATATGGGTACCTCCCACCCCCTGATCCTGTGAATGGGCAGCTTCAAACTAAGGAGGCGCTGACCAAAGCCATTAAAGCCATGCAGAAGTTCGGAGGCCTGGAGGAAACCGGAGTCCTGGGTCAGTATGAGCTTCTACTGGAGAAACCCAGCTACCAGGGAATGTTCTCAGAATGTTGGCTAATGTTCTCTATAGTTCTCTATAGTTCTATAGAAAAAATTCTTGTAGTAACATTAGAAGAATGTTTTTCCAACATCTCTAACATCTTATCTCAAAATTATGTCTTTGTTACTTAATGGAAACATTACGGAAACATTCTTACAACCTAAAATTGTTAGCTGGAAACTTGCCTTAAACCATAATTGTTATCTTTGCGTTTGCTCTGACTGAGGCAGACAGATTTTCTTTTGCAGAATTAGGTCCAGAAATATCACTGTGTTCTGCGCGTGTCCGGGTCTGTTTTTATGCACGTGTGTGTTTCTCCACAGACCAAGCAACCTTGGGTTTAATGAAGACGCCGCGCTGCTCACTGCCTGACGTCTCAGAGCCGGATGTGTTAGCAGGGAGGAAAAAGCGTGCGTTAGCTCCACAGACCAAGTGGAACAAAAGGCACCTCTCATGGAGGTACTAACCATGTTTTTTAGTGTGTTTCCACCACGCTGGACCAATCAGACACAAACAGTAATATTCTACTTAGATTTGAATTGTAAGGGACAGATTATTGGGTTAAACTCTCTGATCTTTACAAAAATGCTCTTGAAGCACGTTTGTTTTTCTTAAAGACATATTCATATACCAACAAAATAAACATCTTCATATACCAACTAAATAAAAATATCCAGAATAGAAATACCAGTAGCACTCATTGATTCGTCATGTACCGAGTCAAAACCACCAAAATTGCACAATGCAGTTTTCCTCGAGTTGAACATACATCTGGTTATCTGCAGACTTGAGCATTGTCATCGGTCGTCACTGTCTTTTCCAATATTTATCAGGAGAACTTTCCTCGACACGAGTGTTTTCTGAGGCTGCCAGTGCTGAGGAGAGATTGACAGCGTGAATGTGTTTGTTCTTGAATCGTGTGTGTTTGTTGTGTGCGTGTCAGGATGATGTATCGTGTAATATCAGTTCTTGTTTACAGACACTTGTCTCGAGTTTCATACTCTGTTGTTGACTGTTTCTCATTACCGGAACCTCACTGTGATCTCATGTGATCTCATGTGATCTCACATTCTCTTTTGTGCCAATTATAACGGGTTACTGTCAACCTACTGTTACGCGCTAGGTGTCGGTTCTCACACCTGTATTGATTAGTAAAACCTCTGTGTTTCGTGTGTAGATGGAATAATTTCATGCCCTGCCTGTGCGAATATACTTTTGGTCCGCACACGTACCCTGTGCTGGGAAATACGTAGCAGTGCAATCGATATAGCATTTTGATGATCATAAATTTATGACGTTCCTCGAGCACTCAGCTGAGGAACGTGTGTTTAAGAATTCATTCTGGAGTATCTGGATGTTTTTCCATTTATTGGAGATGTTCCTGCCCTCATCCGAGTGTCTTTATTAGCTGTCGGATGGTAAAAATTCCATGAGTTTTAACGTAAGTGCACACGGTAAGCACTATCATAAGACTCTCGTATCTCTGTAGAGTTTCCTACCTGATGTTTGAATCGCAATCACTGTGTGAACTGATGTGCAACTGCCGTGGTAGAATTGAAATAATTTTGGAGAAGTGAAGCTTGTCTGTCTGCTGCCGGTACACCAGCATGCTTGTGTTTCATTTCGTAAATGTTCGTCTTCCTGTTGTGTAGCTCTGGGCATTTCATGCATCACGATTCTGGAAATACTGTTACAGGTTTCACCCTAATTCAAGCACTGATCGTGCAGTTGTAGGTCTTCCCAATGATATTGTGCTGTGTGATAAGACTAAACCTGCAATCCGTAACCAGTACAGATTAAAAATAAGCAAAATCCAGTTATTACGCGCGTACACAACAGATCGCTGTTCTCCTCGCTTTACCCTGATTCCCAACCATAAGCTTATAATGATGATTTATAATTTGATCTTTTGGTCGGATTTTCATGGGAAATGTCAGTTTGGCTTCATTTGAGGTCAGCATATGTAAACAAATGTATGTACAGTAACCTGCAATTTAATAGTTAGAACACAGATGGCGACAGAGAGGCAGAAATTACGGATTGCAGCTGTAAAGGGAAAATTCACGGCAAAATAAAAGTCATGTTGTTTCAAACCAGTGATTTTCCAGACGATGAAAGGAAAGCACATAGTAACCAGTCAAGCTACAAAATGACAATAAAACGCCATAAAGTATCATAAAAGCGGTCTATATGACCACTGTACTGCTTCATATGTCTATATAACATGCTGTGTTTACAAATAAAAGATTTAATGAACTACAATAAGCTACAATGAGAAGGAATTATTATAAATAACCTACTTGCACATGATTTTTTTTCTCAAAAATAGCTATTCCATGTTTTTATCGTTTGGAAAAAAGGCACGCTGCGTAATTTCTTCTTCTTTGTTCGACATAGTTTCTTCATTTGTACAAATCATACGGGTTTCTGCAAGGGTGGGTAAATGATGACAGAATATTTTCAAACATTTTTTAAAATAAACTGTTGCTTTAAGAGCTGATGAATTTTTGCCTACGGCTGATCCTTAAATAAGCTGAAACATCTTCTGAACACGTCCAGATGCTTCAGAATAAGTTTTTATTGTGCATCTAACCCAGATGATTAAGAATCTTCAAAGACAGACGACAAATGAACGATTGTGTTTGGGATTCTGTCACAGAGAACCTGCGGGGGGCTTTTGATGGTCTTCCTCTGCGTTTTCTGTGCTTGTCATTTTGTCATGAACCCACCTTCTCTGTGTTAATGAGTTTGGCCAGACCTCGGCGAGTGACCGCCACAGAGCTGTCTGAGTGCCCGCTGAGGTGAGATGACTTCTATAACTGTGAGAACTCTATATGGCTTGTTCCGTGCTTGTCAGGAGCTTCACACCCCATCCACAACTAGCAGGAGACGTGAGTCAGTATTCCAGGTGAGAGGCCAGCCGCTGTAATAAAGCTACTAATGTTCTGTTTTAGGAGCCGTGATAAAAAGTCTTGCTCGTGTCCAAGACAACTGCCAAGGGGTGTACCGAAACAGACAGACAGGGGAGTGGTGGACAGGACAGGAGAAAGACAATGATGGATTCTGAGTGATTCTTTTACCGCTCTGTGATGCAGGTTCCTGTGAGATGAGATGTTTTAAATGGACCTGAGTGAGGAAAGAATCAATAAAAACAGTGACTATACAGCCAGTGTAAACCCTGCGCTTTGATCAGCTCAGGCTGACAGTTGTTCTGTTCTGTGTGCTGATCAGGATTCTAAGCAAGTGTTTTCACAGTTAAAGCTGCAGTTTGCTCAGAAATTACAGCTCGTTCTTTTTTCTGTGGAACACGAAAGGTTAAATTATGTCTTTTTACTCCTCTCAGAACTCTCATCCATACAATGAGAGTTTATATTGACCACGTCTGTCAATATAAACACCATTAAAACAGTCTATATGACTCCTACGCTTTGCTCCAAGTCATTTCATAGCTTTGTGTGGGAAACAAACTACATGGATTTTCAGTCAAACAGACGTTGTGCAGAAAAGAGCGGCGAAAATTTCTCCTTTGTTGTCTGCAGGAAAATCAACAGCGCAACATTGGAAAGGGGAGTAAACCAGGCCAGACGTTTTGTTTTTGGATAAACTTTTCCGTTAGAACAAAGGCACAACATATAATCCATATATATTTTTCAGACAGTTTAGTGGTTGAACAGTTGAACAGTCGCTCTCTTTAAAGCTAACGTTCTCTAAAATTCTCTCAGTTCTTACAGTAACATTAGTTGAATGTTTTTTTAACGTGTTTATATATGTCATATATCAAAAATGGTTTTTAATTGCAAGTGGGTTAGTTCAAAGAACTTTCAAAGAACGTACTTAATACGTCATGGGAATGTTAGAGACACGCTCTTACAACCAAAAATCGTTAGCTGGGAAACGTCTACATGTGTATTCCAAGTGCATGAGTCATCAGTCATGCTCCAAGACAGCCCTTCATCACTGTATATTACACCCTCACTGTACACCAGGGCCAGCGCCCCACTCGTTAACACTCATTAATTACCCAAACAGATTAGGAGCGATTGCGCCGAAGACAATGTGTGTTTCCCTCATACTTTTGTCTTAAGGGCTGATCTCTCAAACAGATTAGCAGGGAAGAGAGAGAATGGTTTCATGATAAGCATCTGCTTCCTCACCACTCTTCATCATCCCTATCACATATCTGTCTATCACAACCCTCAACACTCATAATCCTTTCCGGCTCAAACTGGGAATACCTCTCACAATGGTTGCATTCGCTCCAGGCGAGACCTATTGAGGGTGTGAAGGAGCTGTTGTGTGATTCCGCTATCACGGGCATCTTTACGCACGCTTGACAATCCAGCTCAGATGCTGTAGCACAATGAGCGCGAGGGCTCTGAATCATCTTGGTTTCGTTTAGCCAGATAATTTAATCCATATCCAATAGACTGAAATGGCAATGATCAGTCAGGGCTGGATTTCTTTTCGTCCCTCATGGTGTGTGTCTGTTTCTTTAGACAGGATATTAAAACCATATAAATGAATCTGCTACACTGGGGCTTTATGATTTGGGCAAGAAATTATATTGCAGTTTGGCTGTGATGTGATAAATATTTAACAAGATGCATTGCTGCTGGTAAGAGATCAAGGATAAGGGAGCAAAAAGGCGTAAAATCGCATTGAAACAGAGAGTGAAGTCAAATTTGCAAGTGATGCCTTTGTCTCCCAATTAAGTGCGTTACTGACAGCAGAAGTGGTTTCTCTTTAAGGGTGTTCACACTTGTTCTCACACTTGTGAAGTGGATTTTGGTCTTCGGTTTTGTGATGGAGTCTCAGCCCACTTTGTACGCACACTTGTTGATTAGAACCCAATCAGATTTCATACGAGAAATCTGTATTATTAGCTATATTAATTCAGTATAAAATAATATAAAGACTGTATAATTATTTAATTAAATCACTGTTGTCTTTAATAATCACAATTTGTAAAGCCCCAACATAAAGAGATGATTTTTTAAATTCCGGACTGGCATGATGTCTCTCTCAGCGAGAGGTTGTGAGTGCGCAGGATTGATTGGATACGTGATTAACATCGCGCGGTTAATGCAGAATCTGGGTCACTGAACCGCAGGGGTCAGACACTGTGAGAATTAGGACAGAAAAGAGGAAATGAGTCTTTTTAAGCTCATTCCCCTGATTTCTATTTGCTAGTTTGTCTCTTTTCATCCTTTCATCCTCGCCTGTCTCTCACCATCTAATCAGTCTTGT
>JAZGTJ010003308.1:0-36230 GCA_036877575.1 Botia almorhae | reverse complement strand
ATATATATATATATATTCATATATATTCAGTTTATCTGTTTTGGTATTCAAAAGTGCTTCTGCATCATTTTTTAAAATAAATCGTATTTGTCTTTTCTATGTCTAATACATCAAATACAATGACATTTACGCTTTTTAATGTGTCCAAATAAATTTTGAGGTCACTGTTTCTGTTATTCTCTCAGTTCAGTGTAGCCAATGCTGGGCCTTCCAAACAATGCATACTATGTATTGTTGCACAAATCCAGTTTCATTAATCACAAGCATTGTGCACAAATCCAGTTCCATTAATCACAAGCATTGTGCACAAATCCAGTTCCATTAATCACAGGCATTGTGCTGGCTACAGTACTCTCCCCGGCAGTCATCTAAGCCTCTGTGAGAGGCAGTCTACACATGCTTTTGTTTGGGTCTATTTCTATGTAAACATTGAAGTCGAGAAAATATTTTGTAATTCTATGTCTGTTTTTACTATTACATAATGCAAAACCTTATTTGAGATGGTTGTAATTGGAGAAATCTGTTTCAACCACAATTTGAGGATCTTTTATGAAATTTTACAACTATTTATCTACAATATCTGTTCTTATACTTGATTTAAATCAGACTATGCATTTTATGAGCACATATGTGAATCCTTCCACTGAGCTAAAACCCCTATGAGCTGTCCACTCTTACAGAAATTGAGTTATCAAAGAGCCATGGTTGAGGGGGGACATACTTGTTTTCTGGTCTGGAAAACAACTTCTCAGAAGCTTCCATATGTTTTCTGCCCTATGACTTATAACCTTAAGTCTTAAATGCAAATACATATTTATACAATTCATATAAGGTAGATCATCTGCAGAGTCCAAATGTGTCCTTGGAAATAATTTGTACATTTGTGCATTGAACTTTTTCAGACTTTATGATATAGGCACATCTCTGTTTAAATGTTAGCTATTCAAGTTAAGATTAATCCTCATAGACTATAAATATATAATCAGTGACTAGCATGCTTACAGATATGCTTAGTGCTGCTTTAATATCAGCACAGCTGTGAATTCCAGCATGGAAATATTGTTTTCCTGCAACTGTTCTATAAATAAGAAGTTAATATTGAGTAATTTACATAATTTGGCCAGTTTATTTTCTTTCTGCCAAAAAGAACAAGTGAAGTACCACACACACACACACACACACACAGTGTAACATTCAAGTGATGTTACACTACATATAAGCACTTTTGGAACACTTCTTGGCCAGTCATAAGAGAGGACCATAACACGGTTGTGTAAAACAAATATAAATTAATTATTTTATATATTTTTTTAAAATAGTTATATTACCTACATCTAAAATAATTATTTTCTATTACCTACATTTATTTGTCCCCACACCGCACATTCTTAGATCATGGTGGTCCATGAAAAAATTATGAATGCCAACTTGTTATATTTGTAGGCATATTTGTAGTGAAACACAAGCAGATCAATAAAGGGTCAATAAAAATCAGAGGGAGACAATAATGGAACTGATCTCAGCAGGTCACCAAATCTAGAACATATAAAGGAATCAGACACCTGACTGTAAAAACCTCTATATCTGTCGTTTCGCTCAACACTACACACAGCTTCAGTTTCCACTTGATTGGTTTACCACATCATTTTTTGGAGCACAAGCAGACAGCTGTTATGGCTGTACTATGAGTACATCATTATAAAAATGTATATGTATATGTATATGTAAATATCATCATGTCATTTCGTTGATCAAGTGTGTAAAAACTCATCCACTTACTGAGCAATCCTGGCTGAGGAAAGTGTCTCGCATAAAGACACAATAGGGATAGTTTACATATTAAGACTTGCAGGGTTTAAACCTACAACCCTTTGATTACCAGTGTGTATTTTAACGTATCATAACGATACGTTACGTATTAAGTATATTTAATGCTTAAATTTCTCAGTTGTTTTCAAGTCACATTATCAGTATGCGTTGAATTAAAGGCTTTTGCAGCACTGTACACCGTTTCAAGATCAGTTAAACGTTTTAATTCCTTGGATATCACATTCATACCTTCACTTCCATACTGTTTCCCATTGTTCGCACCCATCCTGAAGAACGCATAGTATTTCATCACAATAACATCTCTGCAGCAGTCAGACGCACACGGCAAGTCATCGAACAGACGAAACATAGATCCATTACGCGCAAATCACCGTCTTCTTTATAACGCAAATTTGATGATAAAGAATGTGCGCAGCATTTTATCCTACAGCCCTTGCAACGTCTCACAAAAATCTCTTCGTTTATTAAAATGCACATTGCTTGAAAGCAAGTGTGGGCGGTGAAGAGAAACTAACCACACAATTTCCACTACGAGTATGTGGTCATCCTACTAAAGGGACGGAGGGGCTGGACCATCTTTAAAAACACCCTCAGTTTAATATGCTCATCCTTAAGAATATTCTGCTAAAGCCCAGCAAGGAACAAAATGTTGGGACCAGTTAAAGTATTTGTAGAATTCCAAAAGTCTAGAATATACAAGAATTAAAACAATAGACTGACACCAGCCTATACAAATCAGGTTTCCCACAGACCCTCTCCTGATCTCTGATCCAACCTAGCCTTAATCCTTATTGTCTGTTCTATTGTTAGATATAAATTTCCTGTGTAGTGTGAAGCTATTTGGAACTATTAACGGAAGCCCTTTTCACTGAACAAAACAGGAATCATACAGAAGTGTATTTTTGGACTAAGGATTACTTCCTTGAAACTCACATCAATTAGTAAATGTCTGTGACCTTCATGTTGTAGTAACAATACAGTTTCCTATTGTTTAAATGTTGACATTGATTGTGCCAGTCACCCTGGTTGACATTCATTGTTTTAGAAGTCAACACATCACTTTAACTTTTTAGGAATAGCCTTAGACCAAATTATCTATAGATTTATAATAATAGTTCTTGGACCTACATCCAACATAGATGTGCACAAAAACATTTTTTATAGGCTTCTCTGTATGTCCATGATTGTTGTTAGGCATTTTTCTTGAAAGTGGGTTTGAGAACTTGCAGCAGCTACGTTTGACTGGTTTGTTTGGCTCACATAGAACCAGTCTGCGGATTGTTCTGTCAGGACCGAGGTCAAATGCCAAGCCCCAAAAAGCCTTTACAGCCAAACGCTCTGCTTCAGTGCTATGCAACCCAAGAACATTATCTACTTCCTGTCTTTGGTGTTCTGTTGACACAGACTGGCACACAGGCCAGTGTGGAGACACAACATGACAACCTTGAGTCAGCTGCACAAAATGCAAGTTAGCAAGTTATTTCATTTTGATTAAAGTTTAGCAAGACATGTTTTTCCCTGTGCAGTAACACGCTACTTAATCTTACACAAAAAAACCACAAACATAAAAAAAACCCAGGCTAAATTTAGATTTCACATGTGACAGAGGATCTAAACAGTTTATAAAAACTGCATAATATATAAATAATTTAAATATCACCTTTATTTAATATTTTTATAAAAGTGTTAAAAAAAAAAACTTTAGATATGTAGTAAAAGCGTTCTTCATTCTATAGAAGCTCTGCAGGAAGTCCACTGGTCACCCAGTGTGAATAGACACCCAGAGAAGCACA
Source organism: Botia almorhae (assembly GCA_036877575.1). NCBI lineage: Eukaryota > Metazoa > Chordata > Actinopteri > Cypriniformes > Botiidae > Botia > Botia almorhae. The sequence goes on along the minus strand of JAZGTJ010003308.1, from coordinate 32,607 downwards.
GGAGGAAGGGTTAGCAACAGCATCTGTATTTGCATTATCAGCCACAGGGGCACTAGCGACAGACATAACATAGTAGCCTGCAGAGGAGGGAATGCTCGTCTCCCCAATGGCCTCATGGGAGGCAGATGGGTACACAGCAGGTATGACGTCAGGATCAGATACATCAGGATGGACAGGAGTTACTAAAGAGTTGCTCTCAGTTTCAGAAGTGCACACTGGGTCAGCCACAGGTGAGGGACAGACTGTCAGACTGGCCACTTTCCTGCGTATGGCCCTCATTGTTATGGGAATGGACATGCACCTGAAAAGGATAAAGTATCTGATTTTAATGATCAAGTTGCAGTACAGTTCAATAGCATAAGTGATTCTTTTAGTCCATGTTCAGTAAATGTCAATTTTCCCATTTTTCAAAAAAATCCCATTTTTATTTCACGAATACATGCTGATGTCTTGCATCTAAGGCCCTGTCCCAAATGACACCCACAGAACTTACAGTTCTCCTTGAGTGTCCACTGTGACAATGATGCACAGGCTGTTGGGCAAAAGCCCTTTCTAGCGTGAGCTTCGCATAAATGTGCACTACGACCACAAAGAGTGCTCATAAGCACCCAACAGATTCATAACATGACAAGCAGAACACTTTACAATTTCATGGACTACACCGACAAAACCGAAGCAAAGACCACAGTCCTGTGCACCATCTGGAACAGGGCCTTAGTTTTCTCTCAGTTCATAATTTGTGAGCATGAGCAACAAATGATGGTGATAAACTGTAAAATGTTGTAAAAACATACCGCATAAGAACTCTAGATATGTAGTCATTAAGCTGATGATCTACAAAATCAGGTATTAGAAGTCTGCAGCTCAACTCACGCGAATCTTTGACCATCACTAGAACTGCAGGAAAAAGGTGCAATAAGACAAACATACATTGCAAATGTCATTTGTTTGTGCTGTCAATCAATTGTGCTGTGCATTGCACCATACAGTTCCCTTAAGCTGTGACTACATTTACAATATAGCACATCCTTGCATACCTTCCTTCTTAAATATAATACAGATGGGATATGTGAATGCCCTTACGAACAGCCAGACGGTTGCGGTCCTCAAGGCTGAATGTAACAGAGAGGCAGTGGTCTGATTCCGGAAGAACTTCACATTTGAGGTCATACAGAACACCAGCATCTACGTTACAAGAAGGCACCAGCTTAAAATTACAGTAACTGACTATGCAAAAACAACAAGAATGTGTTGCCAGTCTACTGACAGCTGAATGCATGAATAAGCTGTATTAATAACCTATGTGGTGCTTGTGGTTACTAAAACAGCTTGCCAACAGGACATTGATGGCAGACTGATAGCGAAGGGTATCCAGTAAAGCAGGGATATGGCTGGGGTGGTAGAAGGGGACTGAGTGAACTACGGCTCCTTTCCATGACTCGAGGGCCCATTCAGCCCCAGAGAACACATAACTGTGGTATTCTGTGGCTGGCAAATGCTGAGAAATATGAAAATTAAACAACCAAGGTAAATAAGACAGAGCGGACTAGAGCAATCAATGATTGCCTCTGCCGTCCCAAAAGAAACACTGTGCTAGAGGCAAAGAATGATGAACTCAAGACAAACAGCAGCCAGCTACTGTACAAAACTTCTAATGTTCTGGGATATTACAAATGTTCTTTGCTGTACAGAATTATCACAACGACATAGTTTTTTTTAGGTAGAGGGCAATATCTTGAACAGCTAACAAACCACAACAAACTGAACCCCCTCTGCCCAGGATATCTTTGAGTTCTTCACTGTGCTGGTCTTCATGAGAAGCTGTGGTAGAGGCGCCACCTGCAGGTGTTGCTCTGGTATAACACCATCTGGACAGCAGCAATTTATGTTAGTAGACTGATTATTAATAAAAAGATACACAATGTTATAATTCGTAAAGTGTTTTATGCAAGTATGTGGAAACGCCTTATGTATGTCTTATATAGAGTACATGTACAGTGTATAACACACCTGTTATTTTGCCCATTTTCTCTATAAAGGAGGTCAGCATTGGCAAAGGTGGCTGCAGTTTGAGGAGAAATGCAGCTGGGAGTAATGCAGAGCACGACTCTGTGAGTGGCTGAAACACTGGAAATCTACCACACAAATAAACCTTATGTTTGTATTGCACATGCATATATTATATTTTCTGCTTGGCTGACAAAAGGTAAATGAAAAAGCGTTAATAAATGGATCTGGAACGGAAGGTTTTGACTGGAATCCAATCATTTGAGTCACTGGAATGAATCAATATACACACCACTAACCTAAATAATCAACCAGTGAATTTGCACAAATTACCAGCCACTGTGTGCAAATGTATTATTAAAATGAACTGAAAGCCTTTGACTGAGGTGCACCTGATACAGACACACACACACAAACATACACACACACACACACACGACAATATTGAGAAGACGGCTGGTATAAAACACTCCACTACTCACCCAAATGAGTCGACCTGTGGTGGAGAGGAGATCAGCGATTCCATCTGCAGCCTGTGTGAGGTGTCACTACTTCCAACTGTTACCAAGGCAACTTGGCCACCACAAACCTCACCTGTACATAATTCAACTCAATAGCCATACAACCATAAGGCTTCTACACTGATGAAATCTGCACAACTGACATATTCTGCAATACATAACACTGTATTAATATTAATAATGCTGGGTATTTTAATAAAATCCTGTGGAAAATAAGAACTTTAAATTTGTTTATGGTACCTGTGCTTGACGACCCCATTAGCGCGTCTAATGGACTTATATAATATTCTATTTTCATTGGTTCTCCTGTGAGCCAGAGGGCACAAGAATGGTTTACGTTTCATATAAAATACACTGATCCAGTTAATGTCACTGTTCCTCCAATGCTTACCCTCTTTGCTTTGCTGAACATTCCCAATTCTGCCATTCAGAATAAGGTCAACCTGAAGATCACCTTCCCTCAAAGACCTACAAGTATAGTAGAAGTATATTGTGTATGCTCTTGTCGGGTGCTTATTGCATTATATGAAGATCGATTTCAAACAGTTTCTTAGTATCAAGATGCCTGCACCTTGATAAGTGGGATATCTTGAAGAGATCATTTTCAAGATGCCGAAGGGCGGTGTAGATTTTTATCTTGATGTCACTGCATAACAATACCTTTTATTAGCTAAACATCAGCCGTAGTTATAGTCATGCATACAATTCACTCATAATCAGTTGATACCGGTCTCCTGGTATATTGTAAAAACAGGCAAGGTCCTCCAATTTCAGAGAGAACTCTTGAAATTTCTTCATCCTGTGTGGATAATACAAACCTATTATTAAACATTTCAATATCTTTGTAATTGCATGGATTTACATCCTTAAATAGCACCGAAACGTTCTTACCTTAACAACTGAAGGAATGATGCACTTGACTAAAAACAAACAAATAGAAATGACAAATGTACAAAAAAAAGTTCACATCATGTTTTACAAGCTCAGGAATGCTTCTCTTACCACAGGAGCTTCACCATGATGGGCCACTCTCACATCTTCCACTCCTCCCCCTGGCAGCAGCACCACCTCAATGTAAAACAGGTCTGCTGTCAAGTAACACACAGTCTCTGTGGGGCTTAAGTGAGAGCCCAATCTACAAAGAGCAAGATTTTATCATCCTAAATACACAGGCTGCAGATGTGTAAGAAAGTTGACATTTAAAACCACAAGGAACTTGAGTGAATATGACTATCACAATACAATCAGAACAGATGAGATTCTGAAATTTTACACAAACAATCTAATAATTCCAAGTTTAATACTGATAACTCTTCACCCAAGAAAGCAGAATCTACAGTACATGACTCATGGTTATTAGACACTTTTTTCTATGCACTCTCTCTCTGATGTTAATGCATGGATATTATTCAATTTATTGTAATCTGAGTGCAGTATCTCAGTGGTTTGTGTGTGAGAAGTTCAAACCCTCTTTGTTTGGCAATCATCTCCAGCCTAGACACCATGGCTGTCAGGGAAGACACTACAAAAAAAGTGATTAATTTTTTTAAATTAATATAACTATGTTAAGATTTAATTTTTAACATGCACTTTGTTATGATGTGAATCCTCACCATTAAGTGCTCCATTGATCTTCTGAAGACACTTTGTGATTGGCTCACAAACACCGCTATCTGCTTTTGTTTTCTCCTATAAATAAAAAAAGACTTCTGTATCTGCCTGTTTTTGTTAGGACCTGCCTCAGAATGGAGACACTGATAAAATCACAGAAGAAAAAAGCCATTGGCCTCTCAGACAAAATCCTTTTATAAACTACAGAAACATAAAGTATGGCACATAGTGACTTTAAACTAACAACAACTATAATGCACCTCACTGCTCTAAAAAAGGTCCGTAAAGGGACCATCTGTTTGAATATTTTGGCACAGTATTTAGACCACAACAGTTTTGCTTTAGCTCCACATCTGGAATACATTGAGGAAGTTGTGCATACATGTAATGGCAAGCAATCTGCATACCAAGAAAAAAAAACTTATGTGACCTATGGTAGTTGAGTAGATGACTAATTTGGCCTAACCATGACCTGCTTCTATGACATCATCCTGAAGCTCACTGGTTTTAGCAAAACATACATATGACATCATCCTGCCTTTAAGAAACAAGACATTCATTCAGATCTTTTTGGATCTTTACACTAAAAATAATTTCATGAACAATTTCATATAATTTATTATGATGTCATCCAGCCCTAACACATTTGTGATTTGGCCTTGGATGTAATGTAATTGAACTTTAAAAGTAATGTTATAGGTAAAGCAATGTTAAAGGGAGTTTTCTTACCATACATCTTCGTACCAGCTGAATGGTCTCATTCCAGGATTTATCTGCATATTTGGACTTCAGATTAGACATTAAATGTTTGGTCTTCAGAACAGAAGGACCTATATAGAGGTGGCCAATATGTATCAAGCATTCAATCATGAAAATGGGCGGGCGAAATTGCAATACTTCCTATTCTGATTTTGTGTAAAAAGGGCCAATACTTACATAAAATAACCGTGCTAATACTTTTTTGGTAGTAAGCTTATCATTAGCTTTATGTTTGATTATATTTAATATATAACGAATATGGTTTGATAACCTAAAAAGCAGCCCTGTTGAATGCTGAAATTATATATTTATTTGTATTTCATGACTCCGGAATACGTAATTCGCGTTGCTCAGCAGCGATACTATTGTTGACACACCGGGGTCCCAAGCCAGAGATAACAACTGTTAAAATTGACACACCGTTCTTTCACCGGTTCTAGTCCGCTCTTTTCTCGGGTCAGGTTTGAATGTTACAAATGAGCTAAACAAATGTCATATCTAATTATGTACTCATGGGGTGTGTAAAAGCCGTGTAATACGCGGAGATGATACGCATCCAACCGGTTATCATCAAAAAGTAAAGTCAGACAAGGTGATCTGGACACCAAGCGAATCGCTTACGTTAAACATTATATTTAAGTTATCAGACCAGAAAAATAGTGATATTACTACGCTCTCTTTTTATAACTGTTGTTGTATGTGTGTAGAAATGTATTTTTACCGCTTTCCCTGTATGACTCCATTTTAGCCACCTGTTAAATAACTATGGACTTTTTCAACCGAATAAACGACACACAACAGTGAAAATACCCAATTTTAAGTTAGTTCGAAATTACGGCTAATTAGTTTCCCGCCATTACCTGTCGTGTCTCGTGACTGAAAGCAGCTAGTGTTAAATGAATCAAGTGTGGGGTTGCGTACGCATGCGCAGACCGTCACCGTGCGCTTCCCTGCATGGAAAACCCAAGCGGATCCATGTGACCCGCCTATCGGGATAATCTCAGTACTGCACGCCCATGACGCTGACTGCTGCCACACCAAAGATCGCAGCAACCGGCGTATAGTCGCTGTATATCATCACGGAAGTGAAGTTTCTGGTACGTAAGGTCTGGGTCCGATGACATTATTCGTGATATGGTGGCTGCAGTAACAGGAGAGAGAAATTAGGGAAGAGGAATTTCCCCCTTCCCAAGAGTCCTTGTGTCTCTGGATTACCTTTAGCGGAACGAACAGACACAAAGGTAAAATCCAAGCAATGATTATCCCCATGCAGACATGTATATATAAAATGTTCAGTGTTTTAATGCATATTTTGATTACAATGTTAAAACCCGGCGGTTTGCTTCTACATTTAAGCAGTTGAACCCTAGAATACGTGTGTGATGACTAGCCGACCAGCTAGTGTGTGTGTGTGTGTAAGAGAGAGAGAGAGAGACAGAGCGCAGACAGTGGCTGACTTACAAAAAGTATAATGTTTGTACCGTACCATGGTGTTTTTATATGTATGCATTTCATGGTGTTAAATTATTACCATATTTGCATACCATGATTTTTGTTAACATTGCATCTATTGTACTACAGAAAGCCAAAGGTTTACAATAATACATGTAAAAATGTCATTGGCACTGTTTCCCAAAACATGGTAATTGTCAGTGAAACAGTGGTGTAAAATCACAGACAGACGTTCTGATCAAGTCATACGTCTCAAATGTTTACAGTTGTGTAATGAGCTGAACCCAGCAGGCTGTTACTGTCTGGATGTGGAAAATGTTATTGTGCTAAGCATACCCAGCCCTGCCTTCTCATCCATCCACCATATATAGGCCTATAGACAGTACAGACCTATAGACATAATGTACACACATATTCCCAGACACAGAGTCAGATTTTAATTAAATTGTCAACACTATGATGAGTAAGTGCATAGTACATTTGGCAGTCATCATCATCACTGTAGTACATATCGTACATCACACATGTATGATGTGTTATAGGTTTTTTGATTTGGACACTTCTGCTTTGATTTTATTGGATTCGTTAACAGGACAACTGTTGCTTTTGCTCTTTGGTTTAAATTGCTCTTAAACCATTTCAAGTAATAACATTTATTTGCTATTTTTGACCAGATTATTAGCAAGCGTTTCAAATAAAAGGGTGCAGTATAAACTCTCTTACATGAAGACAAAACATTTGTAATCCAGTATATGGAGATGTTTGTTCTATGTTGACATGTCATGTAAGGTGTGTTGTGAGGGTTACTTATAACCCCACCCAGATACAACTGAAAAGCTGTATGGACCATTAGAGCTGTTTTCAAATGGAGTTAGTGTGTCCCACCTAATAGTCATGTAGGCTCTTAGAATCAGTTGACTCAACACTGCTTTGAGTGCCGTCAAGTGTGTGAATTGTCAGGAGCACATAAGATAGATGCTGGAAGAGGAAAGACAATGAAAAATTAAACAAACATTTTTCAGGATATTCTTATGTAGTCTATTGTGGTTTGTGCATTGTGTATTGAACATCAGCTGTAATAAAATATAACATGTTTAGAAGAAACCAGTGTTTGTGGAGCAAGTTATTATATTTTTATTAAAGATTACAAACATAAGCTTTAAATTCTGTGGAATTGAGGAGGATAGACCAGGAACATGTATTAAAAATGTAAATAGGTTACTATCATTCTTGTTGTCTAAGTCAAACAGGCCGGTAAAATTAGTATTGTAAAGCTAGATTTTGCTTGTTTTATTAAGGTAAAATTTTAGGATTGGACTGTACATTAAGTAGAGCCAGCAAAAATAAGCAAGCTTCTCATCTCTTTTAGGTGCACACAAAGCGATATATGGTCTTCCCTAGAAAAAAGCACCCTAACCCCTCACTTCAGTGACCTTCAGTGTACTCACAACATCCCTAACCCCACCCATCCTGGTCAAGAACACCCCCACTACAAACCTTACAACTCTACACAACCCTGCCCCATAGCAACTGTTACCATGGCAGCAGCCAAGCCGAAAGGGCAGAACTCACTGGCTCTTCACAAGGTGATCATGGTTGGAAGTGGTGGTGTGGGAAAGTCGGCTTTAACTTTGCAGTTCATGTATGATGAGGTGAGAATGCTTTCTGTACATTACAACACTGCTTTATCCCCGAGGGTTTTTACTCAATAAAACAAACATAACTCTATGTACAGTAGTAATATTATTACTTAGAATAATATTAATAATACTGAATTATTATTCAATTTAATGAATTCAGAAAATATTCAGAAATATAAATTCAAAAATATTTAAATAGATGCAAAGGATTATGCAAAAATATTACCCAGTGAGCAAACTAAAGGCAGCTGTGACAAGGAATGCAAAAAAAGGACCTCACACAAACAGACAATCTTTTATTTTGTATAGCTAAAAAAAGGCAACTTTTACCAGTAGCTGGTTTTATGTAGTTTATAGCTTCTTAGTCAAGATGGTTAGATTGCTTGCAGGTTTTGTTGTAGTGAAGGTAGTTAATAGATTTGAATTGTTAAAATTTTGTGTGTAATATTGATGAATAACACACCTTCTTTTTATCTGCAGTTTGTGGAAGACTATGAGCCCACAAAAGCTGACAGCTACAGGAAGAAGGTGGTTCTGGATGGAGAGGAGGTCCAGATTGACATCCTGGATACAGCAGGTCAGGAGGATTATGCAGCTATCAGGGATAACTACTTCCGCAGTGGAGAAGGTTTCCTCTGTGTCTTTTCAATCACTGAACTAGAGTCTTTTGCAGCAACAGCTGATTTCAGGTAATTTATAGCCTACCTAATCAAAGCTGATTCTCCCATCTTAAAAGAGCTGTATTGATTTTAAATGTTTCTTTTTAATTAATGATGATCTTGTAAATGTACTGATCTTTTTGCTTAATTATATGAGTGAAAATACAAAGAATTCTTTGCACATTCAGTTGTATTCTAATGCTTGCTAAGGTATTGCCTGCTTATTATTGCTCATACTTAAACAGTTTACATAATTTGTCCAGCATTGTTTGTGTTGCAGACATAAATGAAACATGCAGTTGTGTGACCTGTTAAAGCAATCAGCTATTGCTTTTGTATGAAATTGGACTAATTTCTTATTTGGCAGATAAACAGGCATAAAATCCCAGAGACTTTCACTAGAGGAATATTTAAGACCAGAATATGATGGGCCAGTAAACAACCGCCCACAACCCCCTAACATCACAACAACAAGTTTTGCTTGGGCAAAATCAACTCACAATTTATTTTAGAATAAAATCTGTTTTTGGAAAAAGAAAGTGTTGGTTTTCACATTATTTACTCACATTTTATCTCACATAACAGCATTTCTGGAGTTTTACAGTATAATTAGTACAGTTACATCGGATCAGACATGTTAAAGGGAATCATATTTTCCCACTTAGAGAGCAGATTCTGCGGGTGAAGGAAGATGAGAACGTCCCCTTCCTGCTGGTGGGGAATAAGTCAGATCTGGAGGACAGGAGACAGGTCAACGCTGATGAAGCTAAAGCCAGAGCTGATCAGTGGGGTGTTTGCTATGTGGAGACGTCTGCTAAGACCCGTGCCAACGTAGATAAGGTTTGTGACAATAAACAACTATAAATCTATAGGATGTATTTAGTTATAATAGTTATTCAGCCAGCTTTCCGCAGGTGCGCTCGATAATTATTGACACTAAGTGGTCTTTTTTTTTTATAATGAGGAAAAAAAATAAGTGCCCAATCTAGAATTGTCCGGTTAGATTTGATCTACCAGTGATTAAAAGCAATAAATTTGCCAATTAGTTAAAACTGTGATTATGTGATTAATATGGACAGATCACAGATGTAAACTCTTCACCTTTCTGTAAAAATTCAACTTTCTGAGATTAAAATAGGGCGCCTACGAGATTTGTGTTGATCCAATAAGAAAGTGTCTTACAAGGGGAAAATAAAGAACTGTTTCAATAAGTATATTTTACATTTATGCATTTGGCAGACGCTTTTATCCAAAGCGACTTACATTGCATTATACTATACATTGATTCTGAATTTGTGCAATTCCTGGGATCGAACCCATGACCTTGGCGTTGTTAACGCCATTCTCTAACCACTGAGCTACAGGAAAGCTATAATGTTGTCTTTACTTCTAAAAACTCTTAAAAAATTTCAATAAAGGGTAATATTTTATGTAGTTGAGGTCTGAGATATGGGGACAGTGAAGAGAAAAAAAGGCAAATTTATCTAATGATAAACCAGTATTGTCTTAAATAGCCTGTGCGTAGCACTTCATCTTTTCATTTTGGTCAAATATATTCAATCTTGAACGGACCATGGGCCACGACCCCCCCACCTTTGTTTTTACTTCTTACCTGTTTGCATCTCTAATGAATACTAAACAGTTTTATAATGATATTCTGTATAATGTGATACGTTTTCTCTATTCAAGATACAGTGTTTTATTTAGAAAATAATATGGTTTGATTGCAGGTTTTCTTTGACCTCATGAGAGAAATTCGTGCTAGGAAGATGGAGGACAGCAAAGAGAAGAATGGAAAGAACAAGAGGAAAAGTCTGGCCAAACGAATTCGCGAAAGATGTTGCATTTTATAGTCTCGAACTTGTTCTCCTTTTAGGTTTTGCATATGTATCTGTATGTTCTATATGTTGCCCCATTGCCAGTCTGCAATGTGTTTGTGGGTCAGATGTGGTGTTGTTGCTTAGATAAAGGATAGAGAACGTTGATTTCCAGTAGTAGGAATCTCTTCTGTACCTGAACCTAAATCTGAAAAACTTAAATTTTTTTCTTGTTTTAAATGTTGTGTTATTTTTGGCCCACCTGACTTAATTTCTTTCCTCTTGAAACTGATGTCAGAAACCCTGTAGCCTTGTTATAACTTTACCATTTGTCACCACTTATTAAGTTATACTACATATCTCTAAATAATTCAAAGACAAAACTTTAAGACTTTAACTAATAAATAAAGAGAAGCTAAACTAATCATTGGACTTAAAACTAATCATTGGTTTCTAGTTCATCATAACTAACACTTTACTCGAGATCCATTCCAAAAAAAAAGCAAAAACAGTGTCAGTTTTTCATTTGTGACTACCATAATAATTTAGTAATTATTGTTATGCACAGAAGTATAGTAAAGGATTTTATGTTTGAATTACTCCAGGAACCTCTGAATTATAGTCATTACTGTTACTGATATTTAAAGAGGCTGATCACGCATCTGATCAAGAATTGGAGGGTTAAAAGAACCGGAAACAGGACATTAGTTTGGCTACTGCAGATTTTATGTACTTCCTGATGTCTTGGTGTACATTGTCATGTACGCCACATGTAGATGTGACATGCACTTACCACCTTCACAAATCCCTTTAGTGGCTGACCATTTAGTAAGTGAGGCAGATAGCAGAACAGGAAAGACTTTTTACAATGTTTTGCCTATTTAAGCAGCATATAAGAAAAATTAGACTTTGATATTTATTCATTGGAAGCCTATAAACATCAACATTGTGTGTGGCCCAGGCAAGTACTATGACAATCTTATGCATTTCATGTGTGATGTGTAAATCCAAAATGTGTCTGTTTGGATGGCTTGTGCGCTTATGCCCCATTGTTACTAGACAGAAAAACAGAATTATTTTCGCCGTACTGCTACATTGCTTTTTAGAAATGAAATGCTAAAAAAATACAATAGATTTCTAGTTTATTAACAAATTTGTTGATGATGAGTGATGTGGACAAACATTTATTGCTGTAACTAGTGCTTTAAGGCTCCTCTAGCAGCATGCAGAAAAATAAAAAAAATACATTCAAGGGATCAAATTCCACAATGGCTGTCTATTGATGCAATGTTTAAACATGCATCACATGTTTGCTGGGAACCAGTTACTGTATGCGGTTATCATAAAGTATGATCTAACTCAAGAACCATCTTTGTATAAAGATGCCTGCTTTAATAGCAGAAGCAGCTGTGTTCTTGCCTGTTTTAAGTAATCATTTATGCCATGGTGCTATTTTGCTTACAGAGGCTTTGCCCTTCATGTCTGTGTACCGATGAGTGTATGTGTGCAGCGAGGATGTGTTGAGAAGCTATGTATATTTTAGGGGGAAAGGGTATTCTGTTAAAAATATATGGTCTGAGCAGTGTGCAGCAAGTACAAAAATACACAATTATGATTACAATGTAAAATATACAGAAAACAAGGCTAGTTTTCACGTCTGTCGTTTTTTAGATTCAAAGGTATCTTTGAATCTGAGGTGTAAAATAGTGATTAGTGATTTCACTGATTTAAGGATTGGCAAAAGTGCAATTTCTATAGTTTACATTTTGCTTTGAAAGCAATGAAAATGTGATTGTTGAAATTAAAGAATTTTAATTCATTTTAAATTAATATATGAATTTATTTTAGTTTACAAAGTTGTTTCTCTGATTTCATTTGCAATGTTTCCTGTATGTTTCCTGTTTTGAGGAATTTCTTTTAAATTGTTTATTTGTATTTGTTTTTCTAACCACATATATGTACTTATTTATCGTTATGTTATGACTGTTACATTTAATCATATAAATATATAAATATCTTGCTGTGCATTGACTGTATTGAAAAATTAATCATTGCTGGGGCATCAGTTTTCCATTGCTGCAATAATCAATTTCTTGTTCTGCAAAAGCCTGAGAAAAGACAACTTTGGTAATAAAACAAAAAGAAAATCTTTTCCTCTAATGGCTGCCAATTATTCTCAACTCTTTTCTTAGTCACCCTCTACCTCCTACCACTGCATATCTGCATATCTTTATCTGCATTTCTACACAGATAAAGTGGAAACCATTATTAAACAGATTTCGACACCACACATCCCTAAACTTTCATAACCTTCACATCATCCTCCATTCTCCACTTTTTCTCTTCTCTCGAAAGACAGGCATCTCCAAAATTTCTCCTCTCCAGTACCGCACTACCATCTGCCCCCTTCACCCTATCCACTCACTCAATCTCCTATTAAAGTTCAACTTTCTATCTCAACTCACTCCTACAGATGTATGTCCCCTCCCACCATCTAAATTCATTAAATGAGCAATGGCTAATTGTACCCTCACAACAAGACACCAGATCAATCTCAAAAACATTCACCCATTTTGTTTCTCTCTGATGGAATGAGCTGCCCGCCTCCACCTATCTGCTGTGACCGTCACAACCTTCAAAAAACCACTGAAAAACACACCTGTTGCACATACACCTGACTAATTCCTAACTTTCCAATACTAAGCCATATTTAATGTGGTAAAAAATAATAATTATTGAAACCTTTCCTCTTATACTGTTTATCTTGTCCCTAGCATCAGGACTACTTGTAAATGTAGCTTTGTACTTTGTACTAGGCTTGTTGGCTCTTATAGTAACATTAAATGCTCTCTCAGCTGTAAGTTGTTTTGGTAAAATGTGGTTATGTGGCTAAATGAATAAATAATATAACAACACCAACATTTATCTTTATCGTACGCTAAATTATTTTTATATTTGAAATCCAGCTTTCAGTTAAGTGTTTTTAATTTAAGCAGCAAAATAACCAACTGCAGCACTTCAAAGGATCTGTCAGAAATGAAGAAATTACCCAAGATAAGCATTTATTTACCCCTTTAATGCACTGCTTAGCACTATGTAATAGCATCAAAGAGCTTTCATTCCAAAGGTCAATGTATAGATAAGACAAGTGTGCAAGTGTGGGTTTTATTGTGTTTACTACCCAACAGCAGTTACAAAAATGTTGAAACCATTGTACACAACCACTGAAAGAAAAAATAAAAATGTCTAACTGTATTTTTTGCCTCAAAACCTAGAGTTATAGACATGTAGCCTACAACTAGCCCTATTCTATATGTAGGTGCAACAACCATTTATTGACCAAATACTTAAAAACAAAACGCAAAGTTTTTTTGGAGGGTTTAAACTGTTGGATACAAAATATCTTTTCACACAGACAATATGAGACACGTAGTGGCGCCCTCTGCTGCCAGCGACTCATGTTTGCAATATTTAGAAGTCTATCAGTGCCACTGCTAAAGCACATCTGAAGGCCTCAACGAGAGAAGGCCTACTGGCTGTATTATTCGGTTGTCCGTGCATGATTCACTACTTTTGTTTAATTTATTGAATGGTTCGCCATTTATAAACATCTCGACAATTTGGTGTTTTTTTATTCGGATTAAGTTTATATAAAATTATAACTATTTCGACTCTTTGTGTTACATTGGATTTATATTTTTCTATATTTCATGGAATCTGCTAAAGTGAACCCCACGCTGACCTAGCCTGCATGCTACTTCCTTGTTAGTGAGTCGGTGTGAGAGGGCGTCAAGAAGTTTGAGCCCTGCATTAGTATGTGTGGATTAATCTATCATTTCTGAGGGGATTTTATTTTGGGAAACCTTTTCAGGCGCTGAAAACAAGCCATTGTAACGCATCTGCGGGAACGGCGCTATCCGAGCCATGGAGTATTCTTTAAACGCTGTTTTGTGGGTGATTTGCTAAGTTAGCACAGGCTGGCTAACAAAATCTTTTCTTCATATGCGCGGAACTGGATTATATGAGCCGGCATCGCCGAGCCTTTTATTGACATCTGTGAGGCTTTTTAGGGATTAATTTCGATTGATGATCGTTAGGATGGTTGAATGCGATGGATTTATTGTGATTGAATGCAAACGGTCGGTGTGTTAGAGATATGTCCGTGCTATTTCAACTAGCAGTGCTATAATAGCCGAAAGTGGGTTTCAAATGTTTTGCCGTGTTTGCCGGGGACTGAAACGCACACATTTTGGAGGTGATAAAAGTGAAAGATTAGATGCCTAACCCGGAGATTATTTCTTGTGAAGGCCGGGGGAGAAGCCCAACGGCACAAAGAAGTCAGAGAGAAGAAAGACGGAGTAAGACCGGGAGTCATCGGGAGAGACACCCGGAGAAGGGGCGATCATCGTCCTCCTCCTCCCGGAGGAAAAAACACAAACATGCCCGGGAGAGACAGCAGCAACAACCGCAGCAACAGTCGTGGCAACACCAAGAGGTTGCTTATGATGGGGATGTACGAACTTTGGTGGAGTACGATGATGTGAGTTCGCAGTCTGAGCGCTTCTCCGGGAGCCCGTCGCCCAGGACCGACACGCTGTCTGTGGACCGGCTTAGCGAAGTTGAGTTTCAGGACTCCAGCTTTTGTGGGGCCACCCCGCCGGATCGAAGGAGCAGAAAAGACCACAATTCTTCCTATTCAAGGAGAGAGGAAAGCCGAGGATCGGCGGAGAAAGTCAGACAGGTTAAGGAGATAAAGAGGAAGGAGCGATCGAGTCGGGAGCGGGACGTGGCGTTGAAATCCCGCGGCGGCATGAGAAATCACGACAGCAACGGGAGAAAGCCTTCATCGACGTCTCAAACTGACAAAAAGGAGTCCAGGAGACATAAAAGCAAATCTAAAGCAGAAAAAGACACTCCTTCTGCGTATAGGGAAACGCCACAAGCTTACAGGGACGACCGGGAAGAACTCAGGGCCTACAGAAGAAGCAGTCCAGGGTTCAAAGCGGCGGAAAGCCCATACGGGACATCCTATTCATATGGATACCAGTCCCCTAATACAAACTACCCAATTATATCCAGGAGAAGCCCCAGGAGAGCGTCACCTAACTCGACATACTACGGTCGGGATTCAGAATTGTACGGTGCCTATAACGTTTCAAAGTCACCGAGCTCGTACTCGAGCAGTAAGAGGAAACGGTCTCCGTCCAGTCCGTACTGGCGCAGGTCTCCGAGCTACGGCCGACACAGCCCCTATGAGCAGGGCGAGTTCACCTCCAGCCCATACGGCCAGCGCAGACGCTCCAGGAGCCCCAGCCCGGACGTCAGGTAAGATAAAGACAAGTTATTTGGCTTTAATAACGGCTTACGGTGGCCAAGCAACGGAGGCAGGTTGGTTTGGGCTTTACCATACCACATGCCATAGTTATCATGCCAGTTAGTATTACAGCAGTAAAGTAGCCACCACTGTTTTCAAAAAGCAAGTCAAAAAGTTAACGCTAAGGCCTAAGGCATGTTTTCGTGATATGTGCTCCAAATACCCCGACGTTTTTTTTTTGCAGTAATTAAAACTTAATGTACATTCAACTCATGCAGAAAATAGTATGAAAATCACTGGAAGAGTATTAGGTTGTAACTGTATGGAGACAGTAAATGGCAGGTGGTGGCGAAGTCCGTCACGTTGTCTGTCGTTGAGGAACTGTCTGTGTTAATCTGCGTTTTAATGTGCACAAACTTCCTAAAAGTGTTGAGGCATTAACGTAAAATGTATTTTTGATAGATTTAATGTACTTTTATATTGCCTTTCCACCTGTAAGTTCTACTCCTATCAGAAATAACCAACACACGTGGCACAAATTGGTTGGGCTCACGTGAATCATGGCGAGCAACCCATGAGTTTGAGCAACAAACTACAAGTTGAAGCATTCAACTTTGACATGTTGGCGACTCTTCCTACCGAAAGCAAATGGTGGCTTTCCTTCCCTTGTGTTAACAAAAACAGAACGTCATTATGTCAATGTAAAGTGTCTTTTTGGTTGACTTTCCTTTATCTGTATTTTTGTGCTTCAGTAAGCTGTGTTACAGTGAATTTAAGTACAGCTAAGGGGCGCTGTGCCTAAAACCCCCTAACTTTTCTAAATGTACTGAAACCTACGGCTTCACATGGCATGGTTTTATAAAAAAATTTAATAATAAACCAAAATGTAATAATACTAATAAGATAATTCTCCCGCCAAGCAGTGAAGTTCTTAAGAAACAGCAACACAGAAATAATGATGTAGTGAGGTCACAGTATGTTTATAGAGTAAAGATGGGCTCGGACTACAATATTTGTAATCTCGACCAATTATGAAATCTGGTTGTAGCACACACCCAAGTTTAATCTAAAATCTTAAACGTGATCACACTGTATAATATATTAATGTTTGTAGTAATAATAATAATGTTTGTAATGTATCGTTTCACTTTACAAGACAATAACTCACTGGAGTTCTATAGATGACTTTTGTTTTTGACTGATTTAAAAATGCAGCATTACAAAGAGCCAGGAGGATATTATTTAAAATAACTTCAGTTGTGTTCAGCTGAAAGAAGTCTTAGGATGGCATGAGGGTGAGAAAATTATGGGATCATTTTTCTTTGTGGGTGAACTGTTCCTTTAAGTTTTTTTTATTGTGGTGAAGGCACTAGCTTCCTGTTCATTCCTTTGTAAATGCTCAATTTCTAATTGTAACTTTAAAATTCAAAATCTCTGTAGCAGACAGTTTTTTTGCTACTGAATACAGTTTAATCATTCATGTTAGCAAGTCTTTCGGATTATTCAGTGGTATATAACATGGTAGAACCCTGGTAGTGATGTCAGGTTCCAAAAATATCATAAAAATAACTAACAAGTCTTCTGAACCTGTTTCGCTTTATTTGAGGAACAGGCCAAAATATTAACCAGAAGATGACTAGATGACTAGTCAAAATCATATATCACATTCTCAAGGATATTGTATGGATTTGCAACACTTGAAATATAGTACACAAGTGTTTTATGACATACTTTTGTTCTGATTTTTGCTGCTGTCTCAGGCGGACAGGAAAATCACGCAGCCGAAGCCCATACCAGTCTTCTCGTCATTCTCGTTCTCGCAGTCGCCATCGTCACTCTCGCTCCCACAGCCGGCCCTCCAGTCTGTCCCCCAGCACACTGACCCTCAAGAGCAGTCTGGCCGCTGAGCTCAGCAAGCAGAAAAAAGCTAAAGCTGCAGAGGCTGCCCGCGTCAAAAACTCCAGCAATGCATCTACCCCCACCAAGGGCTCCTCATCCTCCTCCTGTGCGCCCCTGCCCAGTCCCATTTCCAACCACTCGGCCAAAAAGACCAGACCGCCCTCGCCACCGCCTGTGTCTGAAAAAGGCCCCAGAACTCCTTTATTAAGCCAACCACAATCCCCCGTGGAGAGACCCGCCAAGAGGACCTTGGAGGCTCCACAATCCAGCAGAGAAGGCAAGATGGAGGAGAAAAAAGGAGGTCAGTCTATGCATGTTAAAGAGAAGGATAAGGAGAAACCAGCTGCTCCTGCTATAGCCTCCTTAGGCTCCCTTCCATCGGCACCCGATAACCTGAATCATCTAGATGGAAGCAGCAGGTGAGGCTTATTGCTTTAACCCCAATGTAAAATAATATTAATAAATGATATGACAGGGCTGTGGCTTGCCTAAATATATTACATTGTTGGTAGGGATGTGCAAAACTACATATTTTTTAAATCATCTGGTCAGTAGGTTGCCTTATTACCATATTGACTGGCCTCCAGGCAGCCTTTTATCGTTAGACTGGTTTAAAGTGATGTCCACCAGACCACATTCAGATGCGTTTCTTTAGCTGAGTTGTTTAAAATATAAAAGCATTAAACAAAAGAAAACCACTCTGACACATCTCTGCTTTCTACTTTGGATAATGAGTCACAGTGATGTTTTTGTATTGTCTTTGCCTCTAATTCAGTATTCTGAAGGACTCCTCGTCAGCTCCCTCAGGGAAGAAGAAACCAGAGAGGAAAGCCCGCCACCTTCTCACCGACCTGCCTCTTCCACCAGAGCTCCCAGGCATCACGTCTGGTTCACCCCCTAGCCCCCCAGATGAGAAGACCTCCACCCAAAAGAAGAGGCCAAAGTATGTTGTACATCAATACAGCATCTTCCAGCTTCTTCTAAAATGTCAATGCTTTGCTATTTAGCCTTAAGTGTACAACAGCTAGATTAATTTTCAAAGTTCAAAGTTAACTTTTTTATTTTAGACCTTATTGCACCACAAAATAAGTGTGTATGGTTATATTGCAGAATTTGTGGTCCACGCTTTGGAGAAATCAAGGACACTGAGATAGACTGGGGGAAACGCTGTGTTGATAAGTTTGAAATCATTGGGATCACTGGAGAAGGTACTTATGGACAGGTGTACAAAGCCAAGGACAAAGATACTGGTAAGAGTGCTGTCTTAACTTCTTAGAAGTGTAGTCTTATTTCTCCCTGCTCATGTTGATGATGACCATAATCAGGTCAAGTAGTGTATTATTTTAATTCTTCTAAACCATTTTAATCGGTGCTTATGTATGATAATGCATTCTGAGAACATTAATCACTGGGCGTAGCTGATAACCTCTTTCTGCTTTTACTCGTTCAGCTGAGTTGGTGGCCCTAAAGAAAGTCCGTCTGGACAATGAGAAGGAGGGCTTCCCCATCACAGCCATCAGGGAGATCAAGATATTAAGGCAGCTCAACCACAAGAGCATCATCAACATGAAGGAGATAGTCACTGATAAAGAAGATGCCTTGGACTTCAAGAATGACAAAGGTATTGCATAGAATGACCTTTTCTTTTTGGTGACAGTTCTCAAAAGGGTGTCCATTTAATTTGAACTGATTGTGTTATAATCTAACAGGGGCATTCTACCTGGTGTTTGAATACATGGACCATGATCTTATGGGGCTCTTGGAGTCTGGCCTTGTGCACTTCAATGAGAGTCACATCAAATCTTTCATGAGGCAGCTTTTGGAAGGACTTGATTACTGCCACAAGAAGAACTTCCTGCACAGGGACATCAAGTGCTCCAACATCCTGCTTAATAACAAGTCAGTGCTTTTAAATGTAGATCCATATTTTGAACCACACTAAGCTGTGATTTAATATTATTCTAAATCTGATTTATGTCTTTATTTGTGCTGCTCAACAGGGGTCAGATAAAGCTGGCAGATTTTGGATTGGCTCGACTGTACAACTCTGAAGAGAGGTACTTTCTTATTAGAAGCCACCTTACTTCGATTTAGCAAGTTAACCAGCTCTTATGATCTGTACACACTTATAGTACAAACTCTGACTTGTCTTGTTCATTCTTCAGCCGGCCTTACACCAACAAGGTGATTACCCTCTGGTACCGCCCACCTGAGCTGCTGCTAGGAGAGGAGAGATACACGCCCGCTATTGACGTGTGGAGCTGCGGGTAAGGAAGCGCCTCAGAAATGCAATTCTAATAATGGTGTAAACAAAACCATTTTCACCTGCTTGAGGTTAAAATCCTTTGTCACACAGGTGCATTCTGGGAGAGCTTTTCACCAAAAAGCCCATCTTTCAAGCCAACCAGGAGCTAGCACAGCTAGAGCTTATAAGGTAACACAGCAATGCTTAGTTTCTTGTATTTTCATGTTTTCTTTTAGAAAAAAAAAATTCAAAAACTGGCTATTTGTGCATCAGAAAACCCTTATTTAGAAATGTGATACTCTGCTAACCTATTTAACCGTGTCCAATCCAGTCGTATCTGTGGCAGCCCTTGCCCAGCTGTGTGGCCAGATGTTATCAAGCTGCCCTACTTCAACACCATGAAGCCAAAGAAACAGTATCGGCGACGGCTAAGGGAAGAGTTTGCTTTGTGAGTAATCAATTTAAAACCTGTTTTGTTTGTTTTTAATGACTCATGGCTTCTGACAGATTGACAGATGACTTGTATATGTAAATGCAGTCAGATAAGTATAATTTACAATGTATAGAATATAGGGTATATATACGTAACATACAGTATACATGTGTGTAAAGATACATAACATAGTTATGGATATGCTTGTGTATTTGGTTTATGCTGCATTAAGGTTTACATCGAAAGTTCCTACTTACAAGCTCAGAAGCATCAATCACAATGTTATGTGCAAGTTATTTGTGCTGTCTTTTTTTCCCCGTTTTTACTTGCTAGCTAAGTTTGAAAGCTTTTAAAGCGATAATGCAATATAACAAAAAGCAAAGGATGCACTTTGAGTGTGTACTTGATGCTTTATCAATCTAATCATTGTAATCAAGCACTCAAAATGATAGGAAATGTATTTTGTGTCACAAGCCTGTCACCTTTATCAGTATTTCACAGAATGCATACTAAATTATATAGCCAGCTTACACAATTACTTGTTTTTCTGATCAGCCTTAATTTCCTTCAGCACTAATTGCTTCTACCATCATTCTCTCATTGAGACTCGTGGTTGGGTGTGTCAAAGAAAATCAGTTTCCCACTGGTAGTTATTTACTGGTAATACCAGTTTCCCACTGGTGGTTAAGATTGTATTGACATTCATTTCATGGACACTCATCTCATTAGTATGATGACATTAAGACTTCAACACGCCTAAAAATGTGAGTAATATGTTTTGGATTGACTGTTGGTCTTTGTGTTCCAGTATTTCTCTGATGGCCCTGGATTTATTTGACTACATGTTAGCATTGGACCCAAGCAAGCGCTGCAGTGCAGAACAAGCTCTCAACAGTGATTTCCTGAAGGATGTGGACCCAGCCAAGATGCCCCCACCTGAGTATGTTTGTTTTTTACCTGTGTGCTTTTAACTTGTTTTTTTCTCTGTACTAGGAACACTAACACATCAGTTCAGCTGATTAATAGGGCAGTTTTTTACTATGTTGAGATTATTGGCAAAGGGTAAAATAATGTCCAGGTCATATTTCACCACAAAATTAAAAGGTGAAAAATTTAAGATTTTTTTAAGCTTCACGTCTTGTTTTTTTGACTGTTATGTTGACAATTAAAACACACTTGGTTGACTACTACATTTAATCCTAGTGGCCTAATCTGACCTTTTCAATGTCTCTCTCCCTCCCTCTGTCTGTCTGTCTGTCTCTTTCTCTTTAGTCTGCCTCTGTGGCAGGATTGCCACGAACTGTGGAGTAAGAAACGCCGCAGACAGAAGCAGATGCCTGAAGAACTAACTGCCCCCAAAGCCCCTCGGAAGGAGCTGGGGCTGGACGACAGCCGCAGCAACACGCCACAGGGCTTCCCTGCTGCTGGAGTACACAAAGGTCAGAGCGTCGCCCTGCTTAATACATACATGCATTACATACATTTTTGTTTTTTGAGAATATATGATGGTATTAGTTTCATAAACCTGTGATGCAATTTAAACCAATTAAATTGACCTGGTCACACATAAGAGACAGAATTTCAGGTCTGAATAGAACATTCTAGTCACTGCCTGTTACTTTCAGCACTCCATTTTGTTGTACACAGACAAACACTTATTTAAAAAATATTTTTTTATCTAGTTTTATATATAAACGTGCAAAAAGCCATAATATCTCAGCACTCATTATCCATTATGTGTCATAGTTTGCTGACACAGAAATGGACCCATGGACTTTACACATCTAGCAGTAAACTGTTTATTGATTGATTACTGAGATCTGGATTGGATACTGCTTCTCTTGGCTTTTTAAAGGAAAAGCTGATCAAGTTTCCTACTGCAGTGTGAGAATCTTGTGAATTTTTATTTGTCGTCTTCGTTCTAGATTCCAAAGCTCCCAACTCCCAACTGACTCAAGAACAGCTGGCTGTACTCTTGAACCTCTTCCAATCGAAGAGTGCCCCGGGGGGTTCGGCCCAATTTGCCCAAACCATTAAGATGAACCCAGAGACGCTACAGCAGATTACCAAGGCTTTGCCCCCTGGCCCGTTGGAGTCTGAAAGACCCCCAGAACCACCTCCAGCCCCTAGGATCTCCAAACCCCCTCAACCTCCTCCAGGAGGGGGCGGAGCTCCCCGCACCCCACCCATGCCGAAGCCACCTTCACCCCCCACCCCCCAGCAGCAAAGCAAAGCTGAAGGAGAGGCCTCAGCCACAGCTACTCAGACTGCTGTCACCATGCTTCTCGCTCAACTTCTCAAAGTCCAGCAAGGCGCGACAGGAGAGGTTGTTGGGTTTGATGGGGCAGAGGGTGTTGTCTCCAGTGCAGCAGCTGGCAGCTCTGCACCCCCACTACCACCTGACATCAAGCTGCCACCTGAGCCCAGCCCTGTATCTCCAGGTAACTAATGACATCACCTTCTTGTGTTAATTGCAGAAAACTTCATGAAACTTTATGAAACTCAAACAAAAGCAGGGTTAAATGCAGAGGTTATGGGTCACCATACATGGCCAGCAGATCACTTCATGTTTAGTATAGTTGTATAATAAGGGCTGTAGTAGCTTTTAAATAAAACAAACCAAAAATAATAATATTTTGAGCAATCATGTAAGCAATACATCACACATCCTTGATACAAGGTCTTTAAGTTTACAACACATTGTAAATGGTTTTTGTTTTTGCTGCAGTGGCTGAGGGGAGTGGATCATCCTCCAGTGTTCTAGAGTCTGTGTCCATTCTGCCACCTGACCAGAGACCCCCAGAACCTCCAGAACCCCCTCCCTGTGCAGATCTGGATTATCGGCAGGCCCCTGAGCCTAAACCAAGCCTGCCCTCCTCTGCAGCCTCAGAAGCTCCTAGACCCCCAGAACCTGACTATCCACCCCCACACGGGGCAGACTACAGCCGGCCACCTCCACCCTTTCCTCACGCAGGTTTTGCAGAAAGCTACCTCGGCCACATGATGGGGGGAGGAATGCCCCCTCACCCACCTCTCGCCCCAGGGACCTTTTCTCATGGAGGGGCGGCCAGCACAGGTGTTGCTGGTGGAGGTGGCAGTATAGTTTTCAGTGGAGACAAGGACCATCGCTTTGAGTACAGTCACAGCCCACTGCCTGTGGGCCCCGGGCCCCCACCCCCTTCTGTGCCACCACCCCCTCCAGGCCAGGCCTGGACTTCACCATCCCAATCAGGGGCGCCACCCCTTCCGCGTGGGTACGTTCCCCATGTGAACACAGTGGCACTGAGGGGCAGAGGACTCCCTTTTTGATTGGCTCAGAAGCAACATGTTAATGAACTTACTAACGATGAATGCCTCGAAAAAGGAAGACTCTAAAAGACACGTGCAGTTGCCCTCAAGCCAGCACAAAGTGGTGTAAAAGCTTACTTGATTTGTAATATTTCTAATGATGTCCGAGGGCACTCAAGTAACAGCTTGGGTTACAACTGGAGGGACGAACTGCATTGGAGGGGAATATTTTTATTTCCCGCTCATACCATTTCATAGAGCTGTTTTTGTTTTCCCTCCAGCTGATTTTGTAATCTTATTCTACTGCTGTCTTTTAAATTAAAATTGTACCTTTTTTTGAGTGTGCATTTACCATGCCTGGGTAACAGTTTTTATGACCTGTACCTTAGTGTCTCCTTTGATTGCATAAGGACAGACTAGTATTACAATGTTTTGCACTACTGAATAAAGTAGGTGGAAACAAATTAAGGTGTGAATGGAGTAATGTGCTATATCTGCACATGTTGCAAATGACCAGTAATGTAAGTTTTCCTTTTTTCGGTCAGATTTTTTTTTTCTCTTAATGATTTGATGTTTATGAGCTCTGTCACAAGGTTAAATTCACTGGAGGGGTTTTTAAAGGACTCCACAGAGACTGGTAGCACTTGTGTGATTAGGCTCATAGAAATGGTTGTATCTACTGAAAAAGTGATCGGATCAAAGCTGTGGTTCCTCATCGGTTCAACACCAGCTCTTGTCTATAGCCATTGTAAAATTGGAAGATACATTTAACCGATTTCAAGAAGGAGATGAGCAACAATGTTTTTTTTTGTAATGAGATGTTTTTTTCCCTTTGGCAATTGTTTATTAAAGAAATGCCAACAATGTAATATGTATTGGTATTTTTTTATAAACCTACACTTAGTTATACTTATATTAGTTCTATGCTAGTACAACAATGTTATAGTTATTTCACTTATAAAATATAAATAGCTTACGCTCCACATGTAGGACATATTTGTATAGATATGAATTTTATTTTTATGTAACTACACATACATGTTTGTGGAAGTAATTCCATTTATTTGGGATTTATTTTTTTTGTAAAACTACTTTTAGGATAGGAAAATTACTATTAAAGCTACTGTTTATTCTTAGACCGTAATCTATATGGTATTTGGTATCATACAACAGTTTTGACCCCCTATAAAACATGGCTTTAGGTGTAGGTATTTTTGCACTATGAATGTTTGCTCTATGAAGATTGTCCTCTGAGCCGCAAAGCGCCCTCTGGAGGGAAACAACTTCTTTACGCACAATGGTTACGTCATACGTACTAACCCGGAAGTAAGTGTTAGCGTCATCGGTACAGATTTTTCAGCGTTTGAGCTGAAATTGCCCAAATCATTTATGATTATTAAAAATAATAATTTATGTTTAAAGGGGTTATTTAAAACCATGGTTCACAAAATCAATTAAGCTTATGAGCACATGGCCAAGGTTAAAAATTAGTAAGTAATGCAGGTCGCAAGATGCTTGAATATGTAGTATATGTATACTACACTGTACAGGCTTTTAAGTTTACAGCAAACAGATGCATATACGTCTTAAAACGTTGTTATAAAGCATTTTAGTCCTTTCAAGCCTAACTGATTATCTGTTGTAAAATTTAGTTTAAAGACAAGCTTTATGAAGTGGAAGCCTGATTATGACAGTGCTGCATCAGAATATGCCAAAGCAGGTGGGTTGGTCTCCGGTGGCTTCTCTAACACTCTTTATAGCCAAAACACTGATATAAATCGATGACTCAGGGTAATTGATCTATAATATCTCTTCAGTTGATTTTCTTCTCTTTCACCCAAGCTGTTGCCTTCAAAAATGCCAAACAACTCTAACAGGCGAAAGGTGCTTATTTACACACTAATAACGGATCGTATCTATAAGACCTTTGTTATGCTTTTTCTTCAAATTCAGTCACGTTAATGATGTCATCTTGGTTTGCCTGTCAGAGGTTAACCTGCACAATTTAAATGTCACAGCCAAAGTTTTCTTCTGTCCTTGACTAAATGTCCAGCCTTTTTCATGCTGCCAAATGAGTATTGTAATGTATTTTTATTATTTTATTATTCAGATGATTGTGTTGGCTTATAAAAATACTTTTTATATATATATAAATATACAGGGCCTTTAAGCAAGCAGACCTGATTTCGAAGGTGAGAACTTTTTACGTGTATCAGGGGTTTGTGTGGGATTTACTCATTTAAAACAAGCTGCCTAGACAATTTTCTAATGATCTAGCATTCCTGGTTCAATTCATTTGTATAGAATGCAAGACCTTCCAAGTCCCCTAAATCCATATGATATTGTAGGACATTATTTACCTAAATTAAAGATAAACAGCGTCATGATGCTTGCCGTAATGTTTTTCAGGATATTCAGAAACTCCCTGAAGCAGTGCAGTATATAGAGAAAGCCAGCATGATGTATGTGGAGAATGGTATGCCAGACACTGCCGCCATACCCTTGACAGAGCTGGAAAGTATGTGATTAAAAGACATATGGGAAACCCAGCAAAATGTCAAATGTTCATATAAGATTCTTTATATACTTTTGTAGAACAAAATGCCGTGTTACAATTTACTTGTTACTTGTTATTACGGCTGTTGTGCCTGTTGTTCTTGTTCAGCACAAATAAGCACAAAAATCTAACCTGCTATTTGCAAGTTAATAGAACCATGGATTTATCTAAAGCTGTTCACCTGTACAAGCAAGCCGCATCTGTTTAAAGCTACAGTGTGTTGTATCTGGTAGCCCACCAAAAGGAGTGGGAGTGAAGACTGTGTTGAGATGGAGCAGCTTCTGCAGGGTTGTGATCAGCATGAAGATCATGTGTCTCGTGTCTGTAATTCACCCCTGTTGAAGTACATGGACAATGATGTGAGTCTGCCAGTGTAGATCTGTCTATGTGTGGCATGTTCCATGTATTAAATCTAAATTCAGAATCTAAATTCTGTATTGATTTTCCTTTACCTGTTTTAAAGCAATAAAGGTAAGTCTCGTTCTTTTAAAAGAGAACTTTCATATGAACAAACTACTACTACTGTTAATAGCTTAATTTAGACAAAATCTTCAATGGCAGCCTGCTGCTTTTAACCCTTTTTTATCATTTAAATGATTGATTTTGAAATGTAATAAATTTTGATTATTTAACTAAAGCTAGAAATTAACTGGCTTTCTCATCAGAATATTGTTCTGTTAGATACTACATTTTAGTCTTTCAACTTAGTCTCATTCAATATTATTAACAAAGCCACTTCCATACTGAAGTAGTGCGGAGAAGTACTTATTGTACCCTCTTCTGTTGTACATCTCTTACTATTTAAAGAGCCTTATTTACCCCCAATTATAATATTAAGTACAATATTACAATATTAATATCAATAGGTCATTTAGCTATTTAGGTCAAAATTAGCCACCCGGTTTTTACCATGATAAAGTCTACCAGTTGTTTTCAATATTTATTTTTCAATTGTGGAATTAAAAATAACTAAAGATTATAGGAATTAAATTGACATGTGAAGCATTGCAGTGTACATCATAAACCCTGAAATATTTCTGAAGAGTGAAGGAATTATCCTCTTATTATTTATATGACACCTATAACTTGTGATATTGCTGCTTTCATGTACAGGCCAAATTTTGAATTGCTTTATTTATGGCTTTCATAATCACTTGTTCTTCAGTATGCAAAGCTGGCCATCAGCCTAAAAGTGCCGAAGGAGGGAAGCAGGAGGGAAGAAAACAGCAGCTGCTGACAGTGGAGATGCGAGTAAGAATACAGGAACTGCCCAGCCTGTGGAGGAGGAGGATGAGTATGCTGGCAGCCTCGGTTAAACCTCTCACCCTGATTAGGGCTCATTCTCTACTGCAGGAGGACAGATTCAGAAGCTCAGAGCTGCTCTATCAAATGCTTCCATCTTAGACGTATTCCATCTGTTGCCTGAGACTTTATTATGATGGTATATTCATGATTTTGTTCATGCTAATTATTCTGAAATACTATAATCCTGGACTGAAGCTGTTTGTGTTTTAATATGTTTGTTTTCAGAGCCATTTATGGGAGAAAAATGTTACCTGAAAAAATTTCTTTACACTATGACTACACGCATAGAGGCCTTTATGCAGGGTTTACTTAGAATCGGATTGCCTGAAAACACTATAATGTTAATGTTGTTTTATTATTGTTGTTTCATTATTGTTACATAATGTTGATACATGTGATATACTGTTGCACTATAAAAAAGGGTTTACTGTTAAATGTAACCTTTTATGGTTTAATCAAGTCTTTCAATATTTAATTTTTTATTTGTTAGACTACTTTTGGCTCATCATTTTTAAATTATCTGTTGACAGATATACCGGAGGAGTAAATAACAATGCCAGTCCAACCCTGAAAATAATTTCTTCTAGTAGCTGATTCTTCCCTTTAAAATATAAACACAAGCTTTGGTCAAAATTCAAAATTTATGTAGTAGCCATGGAATGCTATGGAATGCTAATATATATACACACACATTATACACATTGCGTGTGTGTTTGCTGATTGCATGGGCTGAAAAATTAATAAAGTGAGCCAATAATTTTCTATATTTTAGACTTTTTGCTTGATTTAGTTCATGCATTATAGTCAATATTTTGCAATGTGCGCAGGGTGTATATTTACAAAATGACCACAGACAAAAATAATGTTTCCAAAATGTGCTTTATGCTCTGATCCACAATTACGCCACATATCCCTCAACATAGAGCACTGAAAACAACAAAGTGTTGCTCTGTTGAGTCGCTTTCTGTGCTGTGTGCATGATGCGACAATGAGAGTACACTCTGTTTCCTGAGAACCCTTCAGTTCTAGGTTCAGGTTAAAAATTAGGCAACAGATCAGAAATTTAATTTAATGTTATATAGTCTTGAAGACCCCAAGCACTTCTGGGTTCAGTTTTCTCTAAGAAAAATGTCACTAGTGTCTTTAAGTCACTGTCCACTTTTTTGTTCAAGTTTACACACAGCTACTAGGACAGTATATTGCACAGTGCGTAATTAACTGATCTCCCATTTGAGGCTCCCAACAGATAGGTGGC
Source organism: Botia almorhae (assembly GCA_036877575.1). Lineage (NCBI taxonomy): Eukaryota > Metazoa > Chordata > Actinopteri > Cypriniformes > Botiidae > Botia > Botia almorhae. The sequence continues at coordinate 3,845 of JAZGTJ010003308.1, read as the reverse complement.
GCTAAAGCCTTATTAACAGATCCCATCAGATGCATTTTTCTAGCAGCATCCTGGTTTCTAAACTTAACCTCAGATTCAGATATGAACAGGACACTCTGGTACTGTTCAACAGCGCCTTCACTAGTAGGTCACATTGTAATAGGCAGTAGAACCTCTTAAAATGAGGTAATTTCTTACAGTCTTACAAAAGCATTGTTGACATGGACACCTGCAGGAAGCACCACTTGAATAGTGTCCTTCCTTGGGATCTCCTTTTTTGGTTTTCCAGCAATCGCAGGAAGCTCATTTGGTTTTCTCTCTGGTCCATTTGATCATAGTCTCTGGTGAACGGTAGAGGAAGATCAGTTTGGCATAAAGGTCTTCCTCCAGCTCCAGCTCGCCCGTCTCTCGAACGAGGAAGATGTCAGTGCAGAGTTTAAGGATCCGGTCCACGCAAGGAAGTTCTTCGAACATGATGGAGTGTGAGATACCGCTGAAAAACTCTCGTACAAATTTCCCAATCACCAGCACCACGGATGCATATAGACCCATTATACTGTGGGAGACAAACAGACCTGTCTATTAATGTGGTACTGTCTGTATTTTGGATACTTGATGTTTATTATCAAATGTGTACGCTAGATCAGTTCTCCCGAGGTATCAGCAACACTGTTGTCTAAAACAGAAGACAAGCAACTGCATGGAAGTTGGGAAGGTATTTTGTAACGTACCCATAACCTGCCAGGAAGCCCAGGCTAGGAGGACTGACTTTATCACTGAAGACATACAGCTGCAGACCAGCTGCTCGCTTCTTCTCCGTTTTTGCTTCTGATCTCATTTGGATCTTCCCTGTCGACGGCTGGTCCACAATCCACCACTCCTGGATCTCCTCACTGCTGTTATGAGATCTCTCCAGGTCCAGCAGAATGCTCTTATAACCATCATCTGAAGATACATTTTCAATACATTAAATATTCATTGTATTGAGCAACTTAAGTAGTGTGTATGATTCTATTTGTTTTTTAGGTTTTAGTTGTTTACTAGCAATAAAGTCATGTTGATACTACATCACCTTTGTAAAGCTGATCTATTGGTTTAGCATTGGAATCACTTGGTGCTCGAATGAAGCAAGGAAATACTTGTTCTATTACCCTGTAAATAGGTAGAAAGACAAGGAAATAAATATACAGTTGTTTATGTATTAAAATGTATCATTTGAATCATATTTTTCCTTGTTTACTTACACAGCTTTTTTGCTGGTTCCGTTAAGCAAAGCTATAAGCTCTTGTCTGGTATTCATGTCTAGATATGTGACATGTTTGTCCATTGCAAATTCAGCCTTTGCTCCCAGACTCAGATTCCTGAGAAAGAGAAAAGCATTATGGGATATCTTTGGTGAGTCATTGCTTAACAATTACCAGTACCTCAGCACTACCAAATTCTTATTTGCATGTGCAAAGATATTTTTGAGTACTTTAATGTACTATGTGCTGAAGTGCCATGTAATGTGCATGAATATTGCAATCGTTCAGTCCCACTGGAATTATCAAAGGACATAGTGTACATGTTTGGGAATAGAAAGTTTCCTGAATTGACTGAAGTGAAGGTAAAATGTCCATATGCTGTATTTTCTTATTAACCTTTGTATGCTCCAAGACATAGTAACAGGAAACTGGTCCTCTTTACTTAGGACATTCATTAGATTCTTCCTGCTGGGAGGGCTAATGGTCCATAGGGAGTTTGAGCTTCCTTCCAGCTCTGCCACAGTCACATCCTCTGCTGTGTATGCCTCCAAAAACTGCATTGCACTCTGGGACAGATATCAACCACATTATTGAGCCGTGCTTCTAATTTACAAATGAAAATGTAGGATACTTCCATCAATAATCAAGGCTGAACTTTAAACAAGACTGTGTTAAAGGGTTAGTTCACCCCAAAATGAAAATTTACTGTTATATAACCCCAATGTGTATATGACATTTTTATGGCTATGGATTACAGCAAATGTTGTAAATCATGTTTAGTGTCTTGCACAGGGTGATCATATCATAAGCCCTCAGTATATCATCAGGAGCTGCTGGGATTTGTGTTAAATTATCTGCTCTTTTGAATCTTAAAGAGTCGGCACCCATGGATTTGCATTTTATGAATCCAAGGACCACAGTTTCTAAAACATCTAAAAACATCTTTATAAAATCTTTTAAAAAATGTTTAAAAATGTCTTTTAAAAATCTTTTTAAAAAATGTAAGGGTGATTAAAGGGTTAACAAGCCCTTTAATCAAAAACATTTATTATAAAATAATACAATGGTATATAACAGATATTTTGATATATAATATTAATGGTATATTATTATCCATATTGGGAGTGGACTTACTGGGATGTAATGGTACGAATTCATAAATGTCAGAAAATCTGCTTCCGTGATGTCCTTCAGATGATTCTGCTGAGCACTCATAGTGAAGATGGGCTAAAAAGCAACAAATTAAAACAAAACAATATGACAAGCAGAAACATTGAAATCTGAGTTCACTTCTTTCGGCTCAACATACTTTACTATGACTTGATTTTAAGGATACCTGAAAGCCCCCCAGTGTGATGGTAACAGACACGTCCAGTGGTTTGTTGACAACTCCAGCCACTGATTTGACCAGAGACATGAAGAGCAGAGGAAACCAGACGATACAGATGAGCAGCATGACGATCATTCCACCCATACCGTACTTTACCACCTTCTTCTTCTTCTGTCCCCGCGGCTGAGGATACCTCTGATAACGCATGAACATGACAGTCAAACCTGTTTCATTACTCTGCAGCAATACTGATACTGAGTTTATATACAGACATTCCCACCCTACATGCACATTTTAGCAACATCTTGACAACCACCTACAACACCCTAGTAATAATTTCCAACATTATGTTAAGCTAAGTATGTTAAACTACACTAAACTAAGAAAATGTAATGGTGCTTGCACGTAAAAAGTCACCATCACGTGGGTGATAGTTGTGGGTGGTTGCCAAGGTGTTGCTATGTGGTTGCTCAGATGTTTCAGAGTGCTTTTTGCACTGTGCTATGCAGTTACTACAGTGTTTTGGTTAAAACAAGCCAATTTGATCAAATCTCTAATAATCTGGTACAAGTAATAATATTTTTTATGCTTTTCTTTCAACCACTATAAATGAAACAATAATGAGATCGAAAAGACACTTTGACATTTACTGTCCAAGCATTGCTGGGCTACCATACAGTAAACTGATACCTTTAATATTTGTTATTGATATTGAAGGTATATCAGCATCTGTGTTTACATAGTGAACGTCTTACCTTTTCAGATTCCCTCCAGCACTTAAGCACAAATATATGAGCGTAGATGTCCTCCACACAGATCCAGCTGGACAGACTGAGAGTGGTGTCTGTCCACACCCAATCCATCACCGCCCGCAGCTCCGTCAGGAAGGGAACCAAGCGGAACCTGCAGATTGATTCAGTAAAAGGAAGTGAGGTTAGGATTTAAGCACTTCTAATAAATCAGGAACTAAGTTACTCTGGGTTGCTTTTTGACATTGATTGGCATTAGAAAAATGTGTAAAACAAACCAGACATTCTGGTACATAAAATGATGTAATAAGACAATATGTACATGTTGCAGCTAACAGACCATTTCTTGTAGAGCAACTACAGTATCAGAATCAGAATCAGCTTTATTGCCAGGTATGTTTGCACATACGAGGAATTTGTTATAGTGGCAGAAGCTCTACAATATACAGGAATATACAAATATACAGAATATACAAAACAGTGTACAAATGGCAAAAATACAAAAATGTAATATAAACATATTGACATTCAGGTGTGAACTGG
>JAZGTJ010003307.1:22162-36234 GCA_036877575.1 Botia almorhae | reverse complement strand
TTTGTCATGTGATGTACACTGTCATTCATCAAGATGAGATGTTACTGAAAACAGAACAGGTGTTAAAAAATGTAGGTGGTCATTTGTTCATATGCTTACGGTGGACAAAAAGGCAATTTGTCCAATCTATATAAATAAACAAAATGGATATAAACAATCATAACAATGTTATTAAATTAAATATATATGTATTATTATTACACAGCTTACATTCTTGTGAAATTCTACTAAACAAACCATAGTGTATAGTTGTACTCACTGGTTTATTGACAGGCTTCAGTTTTCTGTGGTTCTCTCCTGTGGGCGAGTGGATGTTTACGCTGGGCTTTCTTTGAGAGCAGTGCAGGGGTAATGGCACTTTTATACTCTCTGGCCCCCTCAGAAGATTAAGAGAGCATCACGTCCCTCCCCTGATCCCCTCAACTGCAGATGGATCTGTGTGTATCCATGTAAAATAATGACGTTATAACAGTTTATCAACCATATATATCAAGCATATATAGATAGGTCAAAAGTTTTGTGTTACTCAATTTTGCTGTGTGTTTAATTCTGGTATTCAATTTTGCTGGTTGAATAACACCAGTCATCATGGAAAATCCAGAAAATAAACATACAGCCTTTGTTCAACATATGAGAGATTTTCTGGTGCTTGTTTGTTCTCCAGCTTTCTATCGCTGTTACACAACAAGACCATTTGGTGACAATGATAGAAAATTGGGGAACAAACAACAGTGATGGTATGTCACATTAATCTGTAAAGTTCAACAGCAATTCACAATCCAGACTTTCTCAGAGATGGGCTTCAAGCCATACATCAGATCTGCTCACTGCAGCACACGTATTCCACCTCAATCTCTTCTTATAAATCACCTTCAGAACAGCATAATCACTACTGAAGATACTAGATTAAAGGTTAGAGGTTTAATTAGCTGATTACATGGTCTAGTATTGTGATCAGGATTACATTGATTTATTATTCATTCTGGCCATCTGTACTGCTCTAGTCATAATGAGATTCTTTGTTACACTTGTTGTCAGTATATTGATAATATGAATCTTATTAGAATTAACTAGAGTTTAAAGACCCACTTGTTCTACATTGGTATGGGTGATAGATCTAGCTCATTGTCTTTCACATAGCTTATCTGAATACAAGACATTTTGGAATATAATAAATGATCATTTATATGAATGCAGAAAGTAAAATAAAAATGTCTACATAGGCTGGAATAACCGATAGATAAGAAGTATGTTGGTAACAATAAGGCTCAGCTGGTTAACAATAGTTAAAGAATTGTGATAGTATTATATACTTACAATGGACAGCAATTGTAACAGCATTTATTAATCCAGACTAATGTTAATTTATAAAACTTTACTACTGATATTATTGGTTAAGGTTTTTTCATAATAAATTATGCATTATTGCATTACAAAACAAATAGTATTCATTCATTACTAATGTAAACAACTGAACTCATGTTGCTGATATATGTCTTTATATTAGGAGGGCTTTCAAATATTTCTTCTTAAAAAGGATTTAGGGGTCAATGGGTTGTCATGATTCTGTCTGTGGGTCAAATTGCTCTCACACCCTCAGTGGAAGGTCATGGGGTCAGTTGTGCCCCCCACGCTGTCTGCGGATAATAAAGACACAAAAGAGGAGCTTAAATACACGGCTGCTGGTTTACTGGGACCCATGACTGCTAATACATTTTAATAATAAAACTAGCTTGTGAGATGATTGGGATGTCAGTGACAGCTCAGCCCAAACAATAAAACATGTGACCAGACACACACTCTTGTAGTTACTAGACCCATTTAATCAATCAATCACATCACTGATCCTTTAATTTGATGTTACTAGCATTACTACAAACCCTTGTAGAAGCAATAAATTAATAATAATATAGGCCTAATATTCCTTCCTCTTTATTCCTATAGATATAATGGTGGAATTGTTAAATTTATAATTTTGCGTGCTCAGATTTACTGAAGGTTTAACAAAGAGCTTCACTATCATTAATAACCGTCATGGATCTGCCCACTGTGTCACACTGTCATCTGCGCATCTCATTCGTGGAATATCTAATGATTCACGTCATTCTTTCAAGTCCTTCAAGCAGCTGGATCATAACCTTGATCCTGGGTCTTAGCCTGGCACGTGGCATCTAGCCCTCATATGCTGACTCACAGGTACACAGATCAGGGTGAATGTCGTCATGGAAACCACTCATGAGTGCTGGCCAAGACCAATCTATGTTGCTAGACAGCCCTGATAATTATTAAGATCCAATTAATGTGGGTTCTAATGATAAGTCTGGGAAACTTATGACCCTGTGCTGTTTAAATTAACATTTGAGTAGAGTCACAGTAGAATTTAATAGAATTTTGAACAAATGTGGATGTTAATTAATATTGGGCATAAAATAAGAGTCCAGTAAGACTCCACATTGAAAATCTATTAATTTTTTGTATAAAAAATATTAATTTGGAAATACTGTACTGAAGCATTATCACTATTTAACTTTTCAACTCCACTGTATGTTGTGTAGGTCTGTATGTAAAGCCATCTTTAAACATCTTTTTAACATCTTTTAAAGTGCAAAAATAACTTATATATTTACTATATTACTTCATCACCAAAATTCCACATACATTTAAGTCTGTATAAATACAACAATATGTGATTTTGTGCGCACACCTATTGTGTCCTAATGTATAAAGCATAGCTTTAAATACATGTTTTAATATTTAACTTCTCTTTTAACTACAGAGGCGCTAAACAACAAGGGCTTATTATAGGTGTACTCTGTTTCTGAGTCTGTTCTGCAGACCACTGATATAAAACATTGCCTTGAAATTTCAGTTCTATTTAAACAGACATTCTGACCAGTGTGTGAGTGAAGACTGATTCAGAAGTAATTAAGACACTGTCTTAATGTCTCATGCCATCAATAAGTGTGAATTTTACTAACCCTGTTAGAACATCTGAAGTTTACATTTCACGCCAACAAATGAAATAAATGCATATAAAAGGAGTAAGGCCTTTATGTCTCGACTTTTGCATTGTGATGTTCTTACCATGACAATTAAGCACAATTTTCCTAAAAATTATAGTTACTGTAATGCATTCAGAATTTAGATTTTTTGTCAGTCAATGATGGTAGATTCTAATTAGATGGATGTGATCTAATCAATGAAAATGATATTTTACAATCTTATTGGTTATTAGGGCAAAATGTTCCATGCTCTCTCTCTTTTTGCCGATAACAACTTTTTGGGAATAAAAGCGTCTGCTAAATAAATAAATGTAAATGTGTTAGAGGGGAAAACTGCTTAATTATAATTGAAATATATTGCATAATAATACAATTTTACAATTATGAAGAAATTAAATATGATCTGGGCACATTTTTGAAAGTCTTTGGGAGATTTGCCCATAACAATTGTGCTAACTGTGCATATATCTTGGTTTTTCCTACATGAACCCAGACCCTTCAAGGTTTCTTCAGTAACCTGATCTCCATTTTAAGATAAGCTTTCAGATTGTCATCCAGAACGTTCTTTTCAATGGCCTCCAGAGCTCTCTCTCCCCCATCACTGTAATATTTCAGCAGCTGTTCAGCATGCTCAATCCATACGCAGTTATGACAGCCACTCATGCAGCAGCAGGTGGGGGGAGATGGAGGACCCTCGTCTGCAGGTTCTGAGCTGGTCTGCTTCTGCTGCACACTGCTGTAGGTGGAGGACTCTGGGTGTGAACACTGTAGTCTATAGGCAGTGTAATGCAAAGCCCTGCTTTGACACCTGTAACAGCGCTTGCTTTTAAAGAGGGCTGGGTAGTGAGGGAACATCTGTGAAGTAACAAACACAAAATCATCAGATTTTACAGTGAAGACGGCTAATTTGAAGAAACAAATGACCAACCCCTACTGTTACTACTGTCAGATTTAGTATTAATCTTAATTCTTCTTATAGTAAATCTCCTGTTATGACTACTTTTTTACTGTATTTTGTATATCTTATTTCTTTACTGTTTTCTCTGCAATTTTCAATGCAAATTGTAAAAACTTCCAAATATTCAACAATGACTGAATTTGCTATGGCATTTTGCTTGAAACTATAGTAACCATGAGCATTTTTAAGGTCTCAAAGCACATGAATAGTAGAAATTATAAGAGTATTGTAGAATGATAAATTACACACTGTCCATTTATCGCTCAATGACTTTCTCTTCGCATTGAAATATCCAGTAATAATTCCATACAAGGTACATTAAAGTATGTATTACGCTGCTGTTTTTATATAGCAAAAACATACTTAAACCCACCCTTTGCAAACATGCCACTCTGAGTGAAGATATCGCAGACACGGATGACATTCTCTCACGTTTTCCAAACAAGCGCCATGTTTTCAATATGAATCTGAATCTATTTGTTATAATATAATATTATTTTTTAATTCCAGGTGGAATCGTCCGTATTTCAGTCATACGTGACCTCTGCTGCGGTGACGGAAGTTTCACCCAAACCAGCCAATCAGAATAATCGAGAGACATTCCTTTAAACCAATCAGTAGTTAAGCGACGTCTCAAGGGGTGGGAGTTATGAAGCTCGCAAACAGCCGCCATTATCGAGTACGTCCGGTAGATGTCAGTACTGGACTGTAATGCTGCACCTGTCATGGAAAATATCCACGGGCAGAAAACTGATGCTCACAGACAACAATATAACAATTTCTCCTGACATTGTATATAGAAATTCTATAGAAATAATCTAGCAAGAGGTTTATTTTGTTTTAATCCATTCCAGATTATCACATGCAGTTGTCCCCAGATTATGACTCACTTGTTTTATAAGAAGCCACACTATTTTCACAGTGTGGGTGCAGCCGCGTTTTGTGGTCATCCAGGTTGCTCTCATGCATGATATCATCCAAGCATCCCCACAGGAGTGTGTGTTTTATAGTCACATCCATAGAAACACAACACACCACCCCTGAGACCTCCACAAATTGTGCATAAATGGAAACTATTTTCAGCATACCTGCTTGTCCAAACACTACTGTAATATTAGCATAATAGAATAATATTTTTTAGAATATTTTTCTCAGATGTTTTTTATATTTAGTCTATAATGATACACTGTAAGTGATGATTCACTTGCAAGAGTCATGAACAAACCAGTTTTACTCTTTGGACAAAACAAGGCTGGGCTTTCTAGTTGAAGTCTAAAAGAACATGCATGCTTTTGAGATGATTAACTGGGAATATTTATTAAGAAAGGAACATCTTTTGGGCAAGCTTACTCATGTTTTATTAGGTGTGAACTTAATGTGAACCAACTAACATAACAAGATGACTTGAGAATTATATAATGCAATTATGTCATAAAGTGTTAACATTGGGTGGTCCCAAAATGTAAGTTTTGGGACCACCTCAGTGATACCATTATCATTATGGAGACAGTCATGTACATTGGGGTCTTATAAGTAACAGGGACTGATACAAATCATTATTAGTTTAGAGATGGGCGTGGCAAGAACAGACATTTTAAAGAATGTACAGGTGTGTACTAGACGGTACTAGATGATCTAATATAACTCATTATATAGTATAGGCATTCTATTTAGACAGGAACATAATGAAATTAAAAGACTACTGTATAATTTGATGGGACCAAATTGTTGAACATATACACACATATTTACATATAACACATATTTTTTCAAACAGATAATGAACATCATTGATGTAGGGAAATAAAGTTTGTGAAAGAGTAATATTGTTATTTAGCATGCAAACCGAAGCCTTTGAATGCGAATATATACTGCAGCCTAAACTGAATAATTGAAAAAGCTTTTTAGGCTGTGAATCAGTAACTATGTATGGCATGTGAGTGTCCTTAGCAAGAAGGGAAGATCCTTGAATACGTGCACACGCACATAGATAACTAGATCAGTATGAACATATGCATGCACAAGGGCACATACACCTGCAAATGTACACCCCTCCCCACACGTACACACACCATCGTATTACATAGATTGACTATTGTCTACAGGCTGTTCCTGTAGCTCACTTGGTAGAGCATTGTGTATGCAAAAGGGTGTGGGTTTGATTCCCAGGGATCACATGTACTAACCAAATGTACAACTTGAATGTACTGTAAATTGCTTTGGATAAAAGCGTATCCACAATATATGGTTAGGTAAACACACACAACACACACGCACAAACACACACACACACACACAGATCTCTATCGTTGCCATGACAGCATAAACCTGCTACTAATGTGAAAACAAAGCAATAGCAGCTTACCTAACAGTCACACGTACACAAACATAGGGGTCTCATTCATTCAGCCCTAAATCAGACTTAGAGGAATAAAGCATTTTAAATACCTTAATCCCATCGATAGAACCGCCCTCCACAGAATAATAACCGCGGCCTGCTTTCTGACAAGGTCTGCACATTCCTGCCCCATAGCTCTCTAATGCTCTGCTACTGGACTGACTATACTCACTGTCCCAAAGAGAACACAACATGATACATTATTTTAAATAAACCATTAATATTGTGAAAATCATTAATATTGATCAATTGTTAACTTACCTTTGCTAATATAGTATAATCAGATATTGTACAGTATGTACGGGTCATTTTTTCCTATTCTAGTAAATTTGAGTAAAATCACTTGACTGCAGTATAAAAATAATGCAAAAAAACATCATGACATTTTGTCTCACTGACATTTTTATCAATACATTATTTGTGTATCCTGGGAATCAAACCCATGAACCCATGATAATGGAACCAAATTGGCTTATATCTATTCAATTTTTTTATTAAAATGTATTTAGCATTACAAAATCTTTCAGTTGGTCAGGGGACACACATAACCCCCAAAAAACACGAACATTTCCTGAAAAAGACCTTTAAATATTACTCAATAGGATGATGTCATGAAAGTAAACAATGTATAAGTGTTCAGTTTTTGGCATCTTATTACATAAACGACCTGCTCAAGTTATTTAAGCTATATTTTTAATTTGTTAGCCATGTGAGAAGACCTTTTTACTCTTTCTGGACTAACACAGTGAGACAGGCTCATTCAGTTGCACCTGTAACACAACAGCTGGGCCCCTCTAGAGTCCCTTTATCATGCACCACAACCTGGTTCCCTCATAAGTCATTACACTCTTGCTGCCACCCACACACACTTTTTCATGTGTCAACAATTCTTTAGTAGTTCTGAGAAGTTGACAATTGTCTGCGCTGCACACATTTAATGCGTTAAAAAAAGCTTACCACACCCCAGTTAGAAAGTACATAGCACACATCTCTCTTTCTTTGAGATCTGTTCTATAAATTGAATTTTTTGTACTGCCGGTTGTACTAATAGTTTATATTAGATGTTTTGTTTTAATTGGCTCCACATTCTGCATGTGAACACTTGTGTTACATGAAGGTTTGTTAAAGGTTTGTTGTGAGTTTCTAGTTTTTCAGATGGGTTACACAAGAACACAGAATTCACACGTTTTGATAGGCATGTGTGTGAGAGTCCTTCAAATGTCCTTGGCTTCTGTCCTCTCAAACTTGTGGATGAACATTAACCTGCTTTCACACAGGTCCAGCTTTGTCCAGCTCATACAAAGCAGACACTGTTCGCCTTTTTCCTGGCAGGCTGTTGCAGACAGTTACAGAATGACACCCTTGTGACAGGTTGAGCCAGGCTGCTATCTTCTGGTCCAGAAGTGGAGGACAGCTGTACAGAAGTGATTTGACATAATAAAAATGTGTTCTGATGAAAAGATGCTTTAATTTCATCCACAATCTTTTATACTAATGCACCTGTAGGCAATAAACTTTGGGTTTGGGGGGAAAAACATATATGTAAATATACTGTAAAGTCATAGATGTATTTATTGCAGAGAGTTCCCATGTTATTATTTGCATAACATATTTTAAAGTGTGAGCCATGTTCAGCTAATGAAGTCACAGCTAATAATAATTGCGCAACAGCTTCCTGTGTCGCGAGGCTGTTGTGTGTAATGAGAAGTCAGAAGGTACAACAAATTGAATCCCAGCAGAGAAACTACAAGGGCAACCAGGCAAACACGACTGTGGAGTCATGAGAACGGTCCAATTAGCATCATATGAAGGGTCATTCCTTGTGGGGATTAAAAAAGTTCGGGATTACTTTCTTTAAAATATAAGGAGGGACAAATCATCTATGGCACCTTTCAGAAATAGAATGTTAACTACAAACATTGGTGTGTGGTTATTGATAGTTGACCTATACTTGACCCAAAAATATTTATTGCATATTTAACTCATTTTCATTTTCACATTCATGTTTATAACTAGCTGTTTTTTTTGTGTCAAGGGATCGAGTTGCATCTTAAAAAAATTGGAATGAATATTTCTATTAAGACTAAGCAGGTGAACTTTGGTGAATGTTAGATTATAATTTGTTTACTGTAACATATGAAGTTCTTACTCCAAAAACATGGGAATTGTGTTTTAAAAATGCTATTTGTGAAAAGTACTGTAAGCATTTGCAATTGTAAATAAGATTTCCAAATTAAGCATAATCTTCTAAAGCAATTTACAGCATACTACATTCCCAAGTACCGAGACCTTGCCTTGCAACCACTACTGCCAATAATGAAAGATGTCTGTCTGAGATGTGACAGGCTATACCAGTGGAATATAATGCTGTATATTGGTGACTCTTGTGCCTCATTCAAACAGGTCATATTGACATTTGTTACTTTTTATTGCAATAGTTTAAATACATTAAACAAGCACCAACCACCATAAGACACATAATAGTGGCCAACATTTCAATCTGGCCATGTTTGTTCTTTCAGCTTATGTTGACCAAAGACCAATTTATTATTAACTACTGACATAAATATCACTTTAAAAATACCAGCTTCTATTTATCCAGCTCCTTTCAGCTAGAAACCAGCACTTTATAAATTAGTCCCTGGGCGTGTAGTTGAGAAACTGTGGGGTGAGGTTCAGTTTACCCATGAATTAATTCTGGTTTACTGGGTTTGGATGTTCAACAGCTATAAACAGGCGTCACAGAAACTTGGCAAACATGACGTGTCAATCGTGTTAAATTTTACACCATCTTTTTTTCTCTGTATGAGTTTCACCTCATGATATGCAAACACAGATATGACACAGCAACAAAAAACAAAGGGTAATTTATCCTGGAAAAATGCTGTTTGTACAATACTGGATGATACAGAAGAGGGGAGTATCTTTTATGGGTGGGTCAATATGGATAAGCATTATGGTAAATTAGATAACTGACCTCACTGGTCTCCTTTTAAAGCACGTCCCCACCTGTACAAGAACAGATAGTTTATTGTGTGTAATTCTGTGTATGCTTGGATGGCTCATACAATGGTTATTTAAATCTGTTTTTAAACAAGGATCTGGTTTCAGCTTGAGTTTAGTTCCTGTTCAGTATTAAAATATCCTAAATTAAAAATGTCAGTTGTATACATTTAAAATGTTGTGAAACTATATCATATCATAATAAATGGCAAGTGGGAGTTTTTCCAGTTTTTCCAGAGAATTAAAGGAAATTGATGTTTATTTATTCATAATATGCTGTTTATATGTAAACAGGACATTCTGTTAGCTGTGAAGAAGAGAAACAAGTTTTTAGAAATGAAGACTTAAGCAGAAAATGACGCACATAAACATGCAGGTGGCAGACGCGTTATGAAGTCATTAAGAGCAACTTTCTTAGTTTGAGAGCTAGTAAACTGTTACAATAAGTGTATACAATAAGTCTTTTTTGTGCCCATGTAAACCAACAGATTGCAAGCAAGTCATTTGCATAAATATACACACACACACCCATATATATATATATATGTGTGTGTGTGTGTGTGTGTGTGTGCGCGTCTGTGTTGCATAATTCAACCATGTTAGGTGGGCAAAAAACAAGTGATGTATGCAAGTGATGCATCGGTAACACCTACACGTTTTTAAAGTGCCAAATGTCTGCGAACAATTTACAATCTGGGTGCAAATAACATATTTGTGTCCTTAAGAGCAGGTATTACGCAAGCCTTCTCCTTAAATCCCCAACACACAGAAAATGTGAGCTTATCACATTACCTATAGATTCAGCTCCGAGATTTTACCGGCAGCGCTTAACATTTGATACACAGTCGGGACAGGCTGTGGGGAACCGATCCAAGCAGATGAGGTGAACCTGACTAATGAAGGTCATCAGAGACAGTCTAGATATGCCAACGCATTCAAAATCATGTTTTGTGAGCAAATCATGAGTCTGATTGCGTAAGACCTAACAGCACAGCTCTCTTTACTTTGTTGCTGGCTTTTTTGTTAAGAGCTTAAGATTATAAACCCTAGAAAGAACATTCTGTCAGTTTGATGTGGGCTGGTATTTTTTTAAAAGACTTAATAATTGGATGAAGGTCTCGCAGAGCTTTACTTTTAAATGTTGAACATTCATTCCCAAAAAGCAGCTGGATATTTCATTATAGCTTTGCACATAACTAAACTACAAAGTGTATAACTGATTTGCACCAAGATGCTTTGTTGGCACATTAGGTAAACGAAAAGGTACAATAATATTGTTTAATAAACAGCCCTAAAAGCATGATTAGAACGTAATTTTATATTTAATTGACAAGTAGCTTGAGATCTTCTGTGCTCTGGTCATGAGCAGATACAATGGCAACCTTCCATCTGGGTCTCTCTAGTTTAGTCTGACATATTATGCAGCATCTTATCAGCTGTATGTAAATCTCATCACTGGTTCAAGGAATTTTCCATTCAACAAACTTCCCTAAATGGAAGTTACATAGTGTTCATAGTGTTTCATAAGACTATTTATAGTGTCTCTGTGACCGGGTCAAATTTACAAAAATGTTCTCAGTCTTGCAGTAATATCCCAAATTGTCAAGATCAGAATTGTAAAATACTATTTTCCACAAAAAGCTGGTTTGAGTGCTTTATTTTGATACTATGAACATTGAACAAGTTCATAAAGGTCCTTTCTTACAGATTTTTCATTTAGTTTAATATGTTGAAATTTTCTATATCTACATAGAACAGAACCAGCAAGATATTTTACACTGACAGTACAAAGTTGCGAAAATAAATAACTTTTTTTGTTTTTACATAAATGCTGCACCAACATGATTGTGATTGCACATTGTTAATATCTTATATATTAAAATTAAGGCTAAATTAAGACTGCATTTGTATGGTGTCACTACACCTAATTTCAGTGTTTACAATATACAAATGGTAGAAGCAGCAGTTGTCCTCATATAGGATGACTTACAGAGAATCAGAGCCAGTTCACTTTAAAGTCCTTTGTTTGTTTTGTGCTTTTTTCCATAGTAAACACAGCTGGTAACATTACTGGTAGACTATACAATCACTGCACAACTAATAGCTTTCTGTGTCCAGAGAACAATGAAGCGGCGCATGGTCATGTCTCCAATAGTTCAGTCAGATCACCATGAGACAATCCAAACATGATGTCTTTCAACGGAGCAAAATTACTAATTGTTTTCCAGCTGCTCTGATTTCATGGTGAAAGAAATCACGAAAACTTAATTACAAACACCGGAAAGGAGAATTGAAAGTTGGTGCAGGATGATCACTGGGGTCTTCTTTGGAAATGTCCCTACGGTGAGGAAAAAACATTGAAATAATGTAAACATTGCTAACTTAACAAAAGTATAAATAATTTCATTTAAAATACAAATAAGTGTATAAAATGAATTATTTCGTAAAAGTAACAACATCTTTGACAGGAAGAGGAAATAAGTCGGCACACAGGTGCCTTGTGTGAAAGTGAGGCGAGACCACACTGAAATTATATTTGAAATGAAAAGACAGAAAACATACAGTTGAGTTTATTAGATCTGATTTCTTCGTCCACCACCTCATACCTTACAAAAAGAAGAAAATAATGAAGACAAATCATGATTAACAATCACAACAGACACAAAGTGTCCATGAAAAGCTTTAAATTCCACCGTCCCAGACAGAAGGTTACAGAGTCACCCGTGCATTCTAGGAATGAAAGCAGATCTTGTGTGAATGAATGACAAGGCAAAGAGCCAGAAGAATTCCCCAGGAAATGAAACGGAGAGAGAACTCAGGTATTCGAGAGGAATGGAAAACCGAACGTTCAAGGGCAGGTGGCTACTCATGATCACACAGGGAGTGACTTCAGTGTGTGTGAACACTATCAGTCTAATGGTCATCGTAATTCATGAAAAATGTACAATTATCTGTATATCGTATAGTATGTACCTCATCTGTACAAGGAGACTTACAAGATTTGTACAAAATTTTTTGGACCATTAAGACTTTGTAAAATCTGACATTATTTCCAAGAACAACTACCATAATGCATTTGGACAGTGATTTTGTCTTATGTTGATACTCTCCCACCTCAGTTTATAATGTAAAGACAAGTCATTCGTAGATCCTGACACAGCAACACTGGCTCAACAAATGACTCATTTCCTTCGCATTACAGTAACAAGAATGACACTGTTTACATTACAGTAATGAGAATTGGAGGGTTATGTGTCGTGAAAATATAAACCCTAATGGTCCAGACAATATTGCTTTATTTTGTTTAAAGCTTCAATCCTTAACTTTTTTTGGTTACAAGTAAACAAAAGTCAGTTGAACAAGTACGTAACAGATCAGTGTTCAAAACTGTCTCGTTACCTTACTCCGACACACCACTTTGTTTTCTACATACATAAAGTATGCATAGTAACCTGCCATTCTGTTTTAAACAGGGATGGCGACAGAGAGGCAAAAGTAACAGATTGTAGCTTTAAGCTGGGATTCAGACATGTTCTTGACAGGTTTGATATACCCTTATATATAGCCTGATATACCCTAAACAGAGATATACCCTTGTGAATGAGAAGCCTTACATGGTGTTTGCAAGCCACAAAACATTTGATTACTTCAGCTGGGTTTTTTCACATATACCATAATAATGGTACGTTGGTCAAACCCAGCCAAGCTGAATGGTAAGCTAAAACCGGCATGCATAAAAGAGAGGCAAGCAGATTTAAAGGGCAACAAACTAAAAAGACCCAAAGCAAATAAACAAACATTGATGATGCTTTCAAACATACATTTGTGTATATTTGTCTCAAATCATCAACTTGCGTTGAGGGGCTGGTGCGGTCACTTGGGTCTCGAGGCGGAGTGCCTGTGGATGCTCGTGGAATTATATTGTCATATGATTCCCCCTGTTGTTACAGCCATAAACACAGGTCCAAACAGACAGCAGGTAATGTTAACACACAAAAGCACATAAACATTACAAAACTGAATCTAAGATGTACATGTTTCTTTCTGTGGACCTTGATTGGTGCCTCTTGGATTTATTTTTGTATGTGCACAGTGACCACAGTGGCTGTATGCATAGTCAAAACAGTAGTAAAATATCCGCACTCACATTTCCTGCTCCTTTGGTGATGAAGGCCAGCTCTGTTGGCTGGTACACACAGCTCCGCATTTGACCATTATAGCCACTGTATGGGGACACAGGTTTGTTACCTAAACAAACAAAAAAGTGTACAAAGACAACAAATGTTATTAACATACCATGTTTCTGTATGAAACAGATCCTGTCCTGGGTCCTGATTGGTCAAAACAACAAACCAGCAAAACCATGCCATGCATAAAATATGCATACAGTACGCACACACATGCATATGCACACCACACAAATATCACTCACACACACACACACACACGTACACATACACAAGTACTGTGCAAATGTGTTCAGCAGTGGTTTTAATCAATTCTAATCTACTGACTGTAGGACAGTCTCTTTAAAAGAGTTCAATGTATTTTTAGTGCCAAAGGAAGTCACATAGCACACTAAATACTGACTTCAGACTTTTGTCTGAAGAAGCAATTTTGTTCTGAAAACCATAATAGTATATAATAATTATATTAGATATAGATATCTATATAGATATCTATATAGATATCTATATCCAGTATTTATATA
>JAZGTJ010003307.1:0-22153 GCA_036877575.1 Botia almorhae | reverse complement strand
CACACACACACAAACACATATGTATGTGTGTGTGTGTATATATATATATATATATATACATATATTCACAGATCATCTAAAGATCTTTTTAAACACCAGATATATGAGATTAGAAAGTATTTGACAAGCAGAGGCTTTATCAGTTGGGTTTGATAAGGTTGGACTGATTCAGTGGGGTAGAAATGTCCTTTCTGAAATACCAAACACTGATACCACTATTGCCACACCTTGGTCTCCGTGGAGACAGGCTAATGTAAACACATGCTCCAGGGTCTCTACTGAGAGCTAGATAAGAGCAGCGTGTAATCGTATTTACTCATGGCAGGGTGGGAAGATTGTCCTCATTTTGTGCAGGGTATTTATTGACTAATGAGGTATGCTTCAATCTCAAACACTGTTTTACGTATGTCGCACGCGATGGGGAAAGCGACCTAATGTTGAAAGCATTCCTTTTACTTCACAAAAAAACAAAGGCTAAGTAAATATTGATGAACATGAAGAAATTTTAAACATCAGGGTTATCGATAGGTGAGTCACTGTCGTTCTTTGTATCAGTGATTGGCTGAGTAAATACGGCCGGACATTGTTGAGTTACAATAGAAAGATTTTCGATCCAGTATCGTTAACGCTCTGAATGAACAACTGTATGGAAACTTCAAAAGACAACAATATTCTCCTGTTTAGCCTAAGGCAACAGGTGCAAGCAGGTGCATGCATAGAAATATATAAAGAGCGAGTGAGAAAGAGAGAGAGGTATACACAGAAGCAGATAAAGTGGAAATAGGAGGAGAGGACCAGAGAACAGTGTGTTCTATGTGGAAAGAGCAGATATTTGACTGTGTGGGTTCAAACATCAGCATATCAAATTCAGGAGCGTAAGCAGCACTTATTGGTAAAATTCAGTCCTGTTTCTAACATGTTCTGCTGCTTTGTCTTCTATCAAAATCACACTTCTCTTTTTTGGGTCTATGTGAATACATGTAGAAATATTATGATTCAGATTGATATGAAACAATTACTTTTAACCCATATTGATATTATGGGCCAATATTTTTCTTTAGTTAGTATCTATTAGTAAAAAAAAACATTAGTTTCATTTGTTAAATGTCATTCAAGTGTGAGGTTACCTACAGTAACTGAACAATAATGTACAGTCCAACTGTACAACAATATTTAAACGGTACAAAATTTGGGATGGAAATATTAGGGATTAGGCTTCAAAATGGAGAACTTGTTCAGAACTGGTTCCATTAGATTTTTAAGCACTGTTGCTTATGCAGGCAAAACTGCTATGGTGATGTGGGTAGTTTTTTTGCTTTGCTGTTTCTAAGTTGTTTGCAGTTCAGTTTTATAAAGTTCTATAATGGGTGTTTACAGTGGTTGTGAACAATAAGACATTATTAAGTGGAATCAGGGCGAAATGTACCGAATCAGAGTATCTATAAAGTTTTGCTTAATTCAACATTATGCATTAAGCATTATAAATGCACAGCTGTAGTAACATAAAAAAAACGTTCAGCACCTTTTAAACCTGACACAGAATATTGAATTGTAAAAGCCATTATATGATCCGATTTCAAAAACAGCTTAATCAGATTGAGGCTGATCATTTTGAACATCTATTGTTACTATAAGGTTTCCGTTCTTAAAAAAAAATGGTAGCTGATGAAGGTTGAAACTTTCAAAGATGCTAAAGATATGAGGAACATACAAGACACATTCAACATCTTGCATTTACCTGTGTTGGGCTCATCCATAGAAAAGGCTTTATTCTCCATATATATGGTCTGTGGACTTTGTTCCTTTAGAATGTTCTCGTACCCTCTGCTAGGGTACATTTCTTCTTCAATGGCTGTATCTTCATCTTCCTCATTTAGGCTACATGCTGCTGGCACGGTGTGTAGCAGCAGAAACACCCAGGCGTTTGACACCAACGCTATTGCCAAGGTGGGGTCATCCCAAGTAGGACCACCATGCTTTGAGTTCCCATACACATACATGACAATCCACGCCACCCAGATGCCCACCGACAACAGTCCTGTAACCAGGATGAGGGCTCCATCCTTGTGCCAACGCTTATGCTTACCTGCCAAAATTGGTATAGATGCTACCACAACCGCCAACAGTAGATTGAGCACATATATTAGAGCCATGACAAAATCCTGGTTGGCGATGTTACAGGGAACAGCTGTGTCAGGAGTCGGGGTTCCGGTAAAGTTAATAGGGTACCGTACAATTGTAATGATCAGCCATTCTGTATTGATGATCACTTCCACCAGCCAGAGCCCCAGAGCCCCTAAGCACCAAACCCAACCTCTAGGCCCTGAGTTCCTCCTAGCCAGTATGTTCAACCTTACGGCTTGCATGAGGAGGCAGGAGAAGCAGCCAGCGAACAGCACGCCAAACAGGAAGCGCCGAGATGCGCATGTCGCGAAGTTCTTCCCCACAATGAAGGCGAACGTGAGAGCGAACAGTCCAAACGTGAAGATCAGGAAGAACGCATGAAGCCCCAATCCACTGCGCCAGTTCCTGCTTTTGACGAAGGGAAGGCTGGCGAGCAACACGATCAGAAGAACCAGCGCAGCCACCAAACCAGCGGCCGCGAACGATTCCACAACGACACCCCAGGCTGCGCTCAGGTCACAAAGGTTGTAATACAGCGAATCCACAGCATTGCCGCAGCCCCTAGGGGGTGATGTCTGTGCCAGTGACCCGGGTATGAAGCAAACAGCGATGAATAATGAAAGATGAGAAAGGTGGAATTTGGAGGTATGGTGATCCATAGTTTTCAGCACCTGAGATCAAACATACACAGAAATGCATTAATAAGCACGCAGTCATGCGAGACTTCCAGCAACAAACCGCTGACTGCTTTATGACGTCAACTCAGTATCCTCCTTTTACACACCCAGGGGTGTGACACAGTCAAAAACATAATTATATCGCAGCCACTAATATGTCGATCATACTTTCAGGCTGTACAAGAGTGCCCAGCCCTGGATTGCTTGCTAAGAGCTTAGATTAGTCAGTTAAACAGTTCTCAGTTCCAAAACCGTAAAAAAAACAAAAGTTAATCAGGTAGTGAAAAATACAGAAAAAACAAGCATCTTTGTTTACTTCTGCAAGTTAGTACACACAAGCAAATTTCTCATATAATCATTTGTAAACAGCTTTAACCTAGGATTTCCAAAACACATGTACCCAAAGCAGATACAACACTCTTCTCTGTATCGGATAAAGTCTGATTTGCCATTTCCTGATAGCCTTGTTAGTAGGAAAACCACATATAAATAAATATCCACCACCTACATACAATTACCTATTGTAAAGATTAACCACACTAAATCCAGTTCCACCAAATATACATCTCATAACATCTCTAATCTCTTAACAACCGGAACCGAGACAGTTATCCAGTGATTGTCAACAGGTTGGGCCTGTTTGATTACATTACACTGATTTCATTATTTAATCAATACTTTTCCTCAGATATCAGATAGAGTACTCAGGAACCACTGTAGTACAGATTGGGCTATTAGTTTTCATTTCAAAGATATAAAACGCTCAAATTTCACTGCAATTACAGAACCTTAGATACCTAAAAATAAACCCACCTTTTTGCCACAAAAATTAATGTAATAAAATTTAGAATCAAAAACTTAATTCGCCTTAAGACAAACGAATAATATACATTTTGAAGAAAGTTTGTAAAACAAAAATATGTATAATCACTTTCCTGCACAATTTCTGGGACATCCCTGTATTTTAACGCGTTCACTTTTAACATACAGCGGTTTGAGCCAATCACACCATCTAATCCGTTACAGCGCACCAATCAAATTGCGGCTAAGGCGGTTCTTTGAGTCTCTTTGACGGACTGGGTGTCTCACCTGAACAGGTGAATAAAGATTCTCTTCAATAATCCAAAATAAGGAAATTGTTTTGACAAATACTGTAAAGTTTGACCAGATTAATATTCTATAAATAGTTGTTAAACGTTTACGCGTGGTTAACGCAAAAAACAACCATGTTCCTAAACCTAAATCCTAATATTTTAACCAATACCAACAAGACGCCTTAGTATTTCGGTGAAACTCCACAATTCCAAAAAACCAAACGCCATTTAATCCAAATAAAAGCAGGTAATATGCCGTAACATAGTCAAATTAACTACAAAATCAAAGACTGAAAACAAGACCTTTTTAAGTGAAAATCTGTTTACGAAATCATGGCTAAACACTGAAAAATAACAAAATAAACTCACCTTTTGTAACGGGGTGTAGATACTGTGTCGTCTCTAAGGCACTCTTTGGTATATGACCACAATTTACCTGTTCCAGCAAGCGTATGAAAATATATTAGACATCGCGACGCCAAAATGTGTTAGGAGAGCTAAGGTGAGTTATTAAACCCTGAAAAAACAATGATCCCTATGTTAATCAAACCAAACAGACCTTCAAAAGGCTTCAGGTATGGTCGAGGGCAAACACTTGGCGAGTTTTATGTTTGCTTTCAGCAGTCCGTCACTGATGTGACTCAAACTGTCAGTTTCCCTTGCGCGAACACTCAAACCTGCTCGGCGTCGGGAGCGCGACTGCTTCTCCCACGGTCGGGAGCGCGCGTGCACTCACTACCTGAATAAACAGAGCGAGGAAAAGTCGAGTAGTAGATCCTTAGTTAGCTATTAATGCTGGAAAGTACTTTGTCATCAGCACTATCTGTCTGTCCGTCTGTCCACCCATCCATCCATCTATCTATCCATCCATCTAAATATAACCATAACTACATGAATACCAAATCTGTTGTACCAGACTTTTGTAATTTCAGGTCAGAGCTGCATAGCTCTACTCTACCCCAACACCAGCCTACACAGGTATATAACAATAGCTTTGTTTGTTCTTCACTGCTGTGTCTGGGCCTCAGCAGAAATTAAAAGGCAATCTGAACGTTAGAAAGAACGTGGGGCACAATGGGGATGCCATTCTTAGAAAAACATTGGCGAAACACATTCCTCCTGCGTCTAAATAATGTTTCAACGCACTGTTTCAATTTCAGGTTACCAGTAAGTCAATAACACAAGCAGCGCTGTGCCTTAAGGGAATTACTAAACCAAAAGTGGTCTACACTGCCATCTAGTGTCACTTTAGTAAAGGTAACTCCAGCACAGAAAATGTTTATATTTATTTACCAAACATTTATGTTAAAAAAGCTTCATTATGTTGAAATATAGAAAAGCTTTGCCCAGTGATTCTAAGAAAAAATGGTCTCAAATTTATGTATCACATTACATGACTTAAATCAGATATTGGGAATAGGCACCATTAGGCACCTCTTTGTGACTTTTGCAAGATGTGGCCATTAATATGCAAATTATTTCCTGCCAAAGGTGATATTCAGATTATATTCACCATGATCAATTTTATGTACTTTGCCTAAAATGTATGACAATTAGATAAGGATGTACATGAAAATTAGGTAAATAAAAATGGTTATGATAAAGTTCATTGTGTCAACATGGTTTTATGTAAAGTTTTTATCAAAGTTTAATAAAAACAGACTTATTCACTTTTACACTATATTTATTGAGTGGAATACTGCTGAACTGCATATTTAATGCCTGGTGCTATTGTAAATAAAGTTTACCTTTCAAGGTGACTGTCTGATATGCTTGAGGAAGAGAGCAGATTCCGCTCATTGTTGGATTGTGAACGTGTTCTGCTGAAATAACAGGATATACTGTTGCTGCAGTTCTTAATGGATGATTGTGTGTGTAGACTGACAGCAAGAGAGATTTAAAGAAAGTAAGTGAGAAAGGGTTTTTGTGTCCTAGAATGACTTTTAGACATTACAACTTTTGGACATTACTGCTTTAATAGACTTCAGTATCTAAACTCTTAGGTTAATGTGATGTGATTGTATTTCTGCATAAGAGCTCAACACACACGGACAGATCCTCATAGACATTTAATATCCAATCAGTATGATCAAAAACAACAAAAGTTATCATTGCACAGATTCAGTTACACAACAGAAGGAAGGCTTGCTTGTCACAATATTGCATAACCATGATTAACAACACAGTACCATAAAGCGTCATGCAAATGCCACATCCTGCTTTTTATGTAATATTTAATAAACTTCATCAAGTATGCCAGATATACTGCGAAACATTCTTGATACACATTTATATTGCTAAGCAATGAACAGGATCTTGATATATTACATATATGAAGGTTTAAGACATCACAGACGTATCACAGACGTATTCTGTACACTTTGACTGATAAAATAGCTCTTCTCTAGCAGACATCAACAACAACAGTTTCATCATCACACCTGATTTGGTGTTTAGCTGCTGTAAAATATTTAAAACATGTTTAATTTGTTAAAACTAAATTGACACTATTTTCTTTCTAATATGCATTCCTGGCTTCTGTTGTTCATGACTGATAAGTACATGTTATTCTAAATGTAAAAAACAAATCAATAAGTAATGTTTAAAATGACTTTGTCTTTCGGCTGATTTTTCCTGGGCCACCTGAATATAAACCAATAGGTGCCCGGTGATTAGCCTTGAGCAACTGAATGA
Source organism: Botia almorhae (assembly GCA_036877575.1). NCBI lineage: Eukaryota > Metazoa > Chordata > Actinopteri > Cypriniformes > Botiidae > Botia > Botia almorhae. Next base: position 15,564 of record JAZGTJ010003307.1, on the reverse strand, counting down.
AACGTCTTGTATGAAACATCCACTTTTCATAATCCAAATCATTCTTAAAGGATAAAATAAAGTCCTACACAACTAATATTTTCTCTCACATTTCACTCACATTCACATTTCACTCAAAGTAAACTAGGTTGCAATTGTCATTTAGATAACGTATGAGAAAATGTATTTTCTCATACACAAATGTATTTTCTGCAGCTGTGTAAGACCCAGCAGGTTTTCAGTTAAACTGACCAATAGCAGAGCAGTCTCGTTCTTCCCCTGTTAGTGTCCTGCCAACATTAAGGCTTCAATGATAGATGTGCTTTCTTCTCAGACATCTGTGTTTGTGATTCAGCAGGGGACTTTTTCAAAAGAGGCAACATCTGATAACATCTGCACGGCCAGAGATGATTGAGGAGGAAAAGAGAGCAGAAAAAATGAGAGCGAGACAGTATGCAACCCTGAGAGATGAAAGTGCACTAAAAGAACAAGAGAACAGTTCATAATCATAGCTCAAGCTGTTTTTGAACTCAAGCAAACAAACTAAACAAGAGTGATTGTGTTCATTTTAGATGTTCTGGCTCTCCTTTGTAATTTAGCAGAAATTAAATCAGACAACATTTAGCCCACAGTAATATGCAATTAATTACGAGTCATAAAAAGGCCATCAAAACCCATTTAGTTTGACCACTGTTATCATTCCAATTAATTGTAATTAAACCAATTCTGTCAGGCAAAAGCGATGCACCGGCTTGTAAGTTGGCAGGTTTCTAAGTGAAAACATCAAGACTGTGGTCAATAAATCAGATTACTGTGCCATTTAGACTGATTTCTTCCAAGTTAAAGATCCAGTCTGATCTTTGTAAGAACATACAGTACGTGCTGTGTAATATCTGATTACAGAGCAAATGACAGAGTCATATAATTGACCTCAGTGAAGCACTTTTGATGATTTTGAAAGATTCTGTTGGAATCTGTGCTGTGGTTGTGTGTGCACACACACATTTACATACTTGCAAATGTATTTTACAGGGACTCTCCAACGATGTAATGAGCTTGTAATGAATTTTTATACTGAGCTAATCACATTAAACCCTTAGGCATCGTTTAATAAAAAAAATACAAATTGATTTATTATTAAATAATAATAATAATTTAGTATGTTTTTATAAGCCACTTGGTTAACAAGGACACAAGAAGCGTCCCCCATAAACCGTGTTTACATTGTTATACTCATTTTATTATACAAATTTGTGTATCCTCGTAAACCACATACACCAGTACACACACACATGCACACACAGAGGCTCAGGGTTGGTTTGTTCAGCAGGCCCTGAGCTCATGGATTGGTCTGTTTATACAGTGGTGTAACTCCTTCTGTTCCCACATCAAAACCCCCTTTAAAGTCTCTTCCAGTTGCCATGAACTGAAAATAAACAGCTAAGCCAGCGACTGCACTTTGCTCACAGGGGTTAAAAAGGTCAGTCATCTTGCTCTGCTTCATTGAATGGGCCCTGAAAGGGTTTAATTTAGTCATGCAAAACAACCTGCAAGAGGCCCTGATCAGAACATTATGTAACCACAGCTTTTAATGTTTGATGAGAAAATCCTGTGGATTCTATAAGAAGACTCCAGACCTGCCATTGTAAATATATATATACCATAAAAAGTCATACATAACATATACATTAATATAAACATTCTACAGGAAGGAACTAAATAATTAAACACCACATATTGGTTTAAAGAGCTTCATTCAGCATTAGCAACATAAACAAAAACATTTAGAGGACACATAATCTTATAACAATAATCACATTTGAAGGGATAGTTTTTACTTGCTGACCATCAAGAGAGTCTTTTTCATAGGAACAAGAAAGCTGAAATGATGAATGATGTTTTTTTGCATCAGATTTGACCAATGATAGTGCTCTCCACAGAAGAAACAGTTATGTGTTTGGAATGACATTAAGGTGAATAAATAATAATTATTTTTGGTGAACTATTCCTTTAAGGGAAATGTCAATAATATGAAATTAATAACATGACATAAAAATGCTCATTTGATAAGCCAAATATCTTTGTTTCATAAATACTGCAGTATGTTTTCTTTTTACAGCAGAGGACAGCACAATAAATAATGCAGATGTTCAGATGAGTGTAAAAACACTCTTTCTGGAAAAGTTAAACAAAAGACAAAGTTAAAGTCATTGGGTCTTTTGTTTAATTAGCTAAATTCTTTTTTTAAAGTTCGGAATCAAGCACCAAACATAAACAGTGTTAGACATTATATATAAATATATATGTGTGTGTGTGTGTGTGTATATATATATATATATATATATATATATATATGTACATTTCCTTTTGTTTTGGCAGCAATGAGAAGTTTATATTTACATATATAGAGGGGCTAGGTTAAATACCTATAAGCAGAAACTGTTCTTTTTGCAGAATAACTACAGATTTTTACTCTATCCAACTTATTGGTAATGAGGAGAACTAGATGGTGATGTCTGCACTTTTAGGAGAGAGAGGCGCAATCTCCCTCTGTGAACGTTTGGTGCTGCTGGAGATCGAGGAGAGGGAGGCATTGGCGGGTGTTCGCTGATGATGCAGGGGCCGGCGCGGGTTTAGCGGGGCCCCCCGGAACAACAGAACATCCCTTACTGCTGCTCTGAAGGGCTTACTGACAAAACAGTACAGAAAGAAATTCACAGCAGTGTTTAGCATGGCTATCATGTTGGCCAGGTCATACGCGAGATGCACTCGCCAGTCTTTGTAAACCGATGATACGTAAAGATGGTAGAGCACCACAGCAGTACGCGGTGCCCATAGAATGGCAAACACAGAAGTCACTGCTAACAGCATGACTGTGGTTTTACCCAGCTTGCCTGGCACTGCCAGCTGCTGCCCACTTTCCTCCTGGCACATGTGCTTCCTCTGTCTATTTCGAAGCCTTAGGATAATCAAAGAGTTTAGCAGCAGGAAGATGCTACACGGAAGAAAGTAGATAATAGTCACATGGCTCCAAATCAGGGCGGAATCCAGCGTGTTAGGTGGGCGACTGACCCTCCACATGTCCGACCACCAGAAGAACGGCACGCCGGACGCCAACGCTAAAGTGAGCACCACCGCAATGATCCTTCGGGCCCGCGCGGGGTAGCTAATCTGGCGGTGGAGCAACGGGTGGCACAAAGCAACATAACGGTCCACTGTGAGAGGTACGGTGGCCCAGATCGAGGCGTGATTGGCAGCAAACTCCAGCATGCTGACCGACCGCAGAAGCACCGGAGGGACATCTCGGTGGAACACAGCTGTTTCCAGCAGGAAGCCCACAAAGATGATGAAGAGCTGGCTGAGGATGTCCGAGCCAGTTAGAGCCAGGAGATACACATAGAGAGATTTCTGAGTCCGAACAGCCAATCGGGAGAGAGCCACTAATGTCAGGACGTTCACTGGAACAGAGAGAGAATAGCAATCAGAAAGAATGAGATAGGAGGAGGATAGACATGGCATGAAAGGGGAGGCTGGAGGCCACAGAAGGGAGAATCAGAAGACGGAGATAAAATCAAGAGGGGGGGAGTAAACACAGCAGGATTGATGGAAAGTAAAAGATTAGGGGTCACATTTAGAGAACAAACTGGCCCCTGCAACCTTTGCTCTGATTTTTTCACAAAGAAAAGAATAAAGTATATTTCAAGTGCTTATTTAAAAATGATTTATATAGTGGAACTATTTAGGGAAAATATTGTACTATTACAGAGGAGACTGAGGAATAAAAGTGCAGAAATAGGGAGGGTTTAACTCACAGATAATATGTTTTACAATGAAAACAGTCATGGTCTGTTAAGCACTGCACGAATAGTTCACCTAAAAACAGAATGCTGTCATTATTTACTCCTGATTATCCAATCCAATTTTTAACAAAAAAGAGGTGAAGCTCTGTTCAGCTCTCTAAAGCTCCAAAAAGAACCAAAGAACATCATAAACTCCAAATGACTCATTTGTGCTGAAGTCCTCAACTTCTTAAGCCATAATAAAGCTTTATGTCTCATTCACATTCAGAATAGTGACAAAAATAGTTGGAAATATGGAAGAAAAGGTACTTTAGATTCTTCAAAAGTTCAGATGCACAGATGACAAGAACAAGATGAGGGTGAGTAAATAATGACAGAATATTCTTTTCTAGATGAATTATTCACTTTGCTATCCATTCACAGTTAATGTCTGTATATATCAAATACAGTTTGGTACTCCTCATTCACTCAATAGTTAGTAAATTGATTTAGATTAAATTGTTATTATCAAGCACCTGTCCATGACCCTGATCTAGTTTATAGCAGCAGTGTATGAGTGTTTTTCAACGAGTCACTAATTAATCATTAGTTTATGTACTGATTGATTTATTGATTCGTTTTTCTCTCCCCTTGCAGCTCATGTGTCAGTCTCTTCTAGAGTGAGTGCAGTAAAATGTTTATTAATACTTAATGATTTCTTGTCTGTTCTGATGTGTGTCTTCTGGAATGAATCCACCATGACCTTCATTACAGGAATAAAATGAGGGTGACCTGATTTCCCATGTGTCAGGAAAATCATACTTCATATATGGATTATGCCGTCTCATCAATACTGTTATTTGAGTGTGTTTAGTAATTTCTGCCGAATTGTATTCATCTTTAGATTTTTTAGTATACATTTTTACTTCCATAAATTTACACTCAAAGTACAAAGTACAATTCCGCATTCTGTTTGCTCACTTAATTCAAATTTTGTTCCTGAATTTGATTCTCAAGTCACTCACTGTATGTATGGAATGTTCTTAACCACTTCTGCAGTAATATAAGCCAGCTGGAAAACGTTCCACGAATCACAGCACTTGCTAATGTGGTTGTATCTTCAGCTTTCTGAAGTAGCTTTAACAGCATCATAATACATTATAATCAGAACATAGTTTGTTACATAGTCAGGTCTAATGTAAACATTCAAACATAAAACCAGATGACAAAGATGTTTACATTTTAGCATTGTGACGCGACAACAGCTGATTACTGTTGTGTCCCTCGGCGTTTCTCCTCAGCAAAATTCCCTTCCACCATTAGTTGAAGATGACCAATAATGACATTTTACATTTACATTTATTCGTTTCATTTAGCAGATGTTTTCTGTGAGTGAAGTTCTGTAAGTGTTTTCTGTGTTAGTGTGATCTAAAGAGACTTACAAATGAGAGAGTATTTAACATTTTGTTTTAAAAAGACAACATTAAGCTCACAGTTTACCGGCACTCCCTGAGCTGGCTTATCGAAACCCAGGAAGTAACTGCGCATATAGCGAACCTAACCCATGTTTACAGGTATCATTATACTCATACCTGGCACTCCTACACACAAGAGAGCGCTGTAGTAGATGACAGGGATGTAAGCCAGCACACACTTGGACCGCTCCTCAATGCCGGCTTCATCCCCCGGGTGGCTGGGCACCGTGCCATTGTGCCAATCAATCATGACCTCTGGCTTCCTCTAGTGACAGGAAAGACAACAAAAAAATGAAAACCTAAAACATCTCACTCAAGTCCGAACCTTCATCACACTCTAACATTAACTGAAATCAATGACCACAGACAAGTACATCTTTATCCAATTAATGTCCACAATTCTGGTCATTCAGGTTAACTCATTTACATGATTCTTCCTCATCACAATCTGACCTCCGTTATCTGTTGTATTTAATGAATATCAGAATATCGTTGTGCATATAAATGCAGTCATTGTAAGAGAAGCAAAGCGTAGAGAAGAGAATCTGTAATGTACTCAGCATGGAATTTACTCTGTTTTTTCTTGTAACCAGGTCACTGTGTCAATGATACAGACAGCTTGCCATGCAAGGTTAACAACAGTCAATTACAACAGATGGAGCAAAAAAAACAACCCTCATCAATCTGCCCTCATTTACTTGTCTTATCTCTCCTCTCTATCACACCTCATGTCACCCCCGAGACCATGAGGTGATCAAATGTTCAGGCGATGACCAAAACATGTTTATTTGCTTTCACCACATCATGACATCATCTGATTTTATGAAGAACTGCTCTCTATTCTTGTTGCTCGATCGAGAGAGAGAGAGAGAGAGAGAGAGAGAGAATGCTCTTACTTAATAACTTTCTTCTTTCTGTAATGTAAATCTATGGCATGTGACAAACAGCAGTGTTGTGGAGCCATTGAAATTAAACCCTAATAAGAGACATTCATTCTTTCCACCTGCCAAACAGACAATATCAGCAGGTTTATGTTGTGGAACATGATTGCCTGCTATGACTGTGCTGCCTCATCAACCATCCTGCTTAGATGGGCAGAGTCACACTGTGAGTGAGAATTTAATAAAGCAGCAAAGATTGGTTTGCTGTCACCTTGTAATCACTCCTGTGTCTTGCTGGGGATTTACTGCATGTGGATTTCAAAGCACAGAGAGAGAATGTTTGTGCTTTAAAAGAGAATCAACTGCTCTCGCAATTCTAGAGCTCAGTTCTTCTCTTTACACATTGTTTGCTGTGTATTGTTTTATTTATTTGTTTTTTGTTCCTTTTTAAATCCATGGGCTGTAAATGGACATCAATCTGTTACATATTTTGGAAAGTGGTCAATAATAAAAACCTCCCAAATTGCAAATATCTTATCACAAAGCATGTTGTATGTCAAATGTGTGTTCAGTCACCTGCTAAAAGCTGATTATCTCAATGCTATGATGAGAACTTTCACTTATATTGGTGCATAATCATTTTTTATTTAACCATAGTAATATATGCGGTAATGAGACTCTTTATGACTCTTTATGACTCCCATCACTCTGTAGCAGTTTTAAAACAGAAGCTGAGGAGGATGATAAATCTTTAACCACAGGTGATCGTTTGCTAGGCTACAGAAGAGATGTTTTTACCTGAAAAGCTTTAAGTACTTCACTGCTCATGTTGTTTTTCCTCTCAAAATATCTGCCAACGAACAAATCATCGCTCATTCACAAGATTCACAAGCAGTGGGAAGAGCTTACCAGTGTGTAAATGGGTGTATATGAATGTGTTTATGTGCCACTTTTTCTCTGAATCTGAGTTCTATGGGCTTAACAAGCTGCCTCCATTAGCACCACAATGTTTGTTTTCAGTAAAGCATAAAAGAAGACTAACTGTCAGTTTTGTGTTTTGGAGTTCCGTTGCTACATCACCTCTGTTCTGAGAAAAAATGATTTTTAATGGCTTCATTAATGTGATCAAATCCAATCAGTGCATGTATGACACATTGTAAGTGGTGTGGAAACACTATTTTCTCAAGGGGTATAGAGTTTTTTTCCCATGCTTGTTGTGGCAAAACCCTTTAATATACCCACATTTCCTAAAGAAGTTTTTTTGTGGATGTTTATGTATCCTCCTCAACACTACTTCATTCTATTAAAATTAAATTTTTCATGGAAGCTTTGTGCATGCAAGTTTATAACAATTTGGATTAACAAAAAAATAAGATTTAAGCCCAATTCTTAACTAGCCTTAGACTTTTCCTGTATATTCCTCATATACAATAAGAGCTTAATTTCAAGGCCAGGAAGTTCTGAAGCTCCCATTCATAAGCTAGTGTCCTGAATCAGGGTCCCAGAAATGCTTATACAGAATAACTCATACAAGCTGTTTAAGCTTAACACATGACATTTCATCTTAAAGCATTTGAGTTCTCTAGTACTAGACTAGTTCACATGTGTTGGCCTTTGCCTGAGGGTACCCGACTACATCTGTTTAAACAGAGCATCAGTGCCTAAAGGTTGGGGAAAAGAATGGCTACATTCTTTTTCCCAGGAATGATGCACTGAATCTTTCTTCAAACAATCTCATGATAAATTACTTCATGTAGAAACATTACACTTTAACAACTGTAAAATGATTGACGTCATTACAGATATCAAAATATCAAAAATAAAGTTTTACGGCTTTTAGCGGAAGTCATTTAGATTTAAAGGCACCTGTATGCTAAATAAACACATTTAATGGACCAAAAAAATCTGATGACTCATGTTGCACTACACCGATTTTTGTCCAATCAAGAAGTTTCTAAAAGGTGGATGTCCCTGCCCCTGAAAACAAACTAAATAGCAAATCATAATTCATGCTTTTGACATAACTAAAGTCTACTGACTATTTAAAAGAAAAGGGGATACACCCTTCGATATGTTCCATCTAAACATACTCTGTCAGGAAATACACCAATACAGACAAAAACTGCGACGGTCAACTGGTCTCACAGATTCTTTAGGACCAAAATAGACAGTGTTGACTGTTTAGAACTAACAGTGTTGATGTGTAAGGTTTCAGGTCTCTCTCTATGGACTTTTTGCTCTACTGAACACTCTCAATTATTCATATTGAGCTGGTACACCTGAGACAATAGTTATAAGCTCAAGGACAATGGCATTCATATATCACGGTGCACTGAGAATACAGTGTACAATACATTGTCTTCTGAACACAAAGATGAGCGATAAACCGAGACGTTATATTGTAGTATCTTGATTACATAATGAGCTCAAACAATGTCAGAGATTTCCAAAAAACCTTATTGCAGCATTTTTAGAACACAAGGTTAACGGTTTTCTTGACTTCCAGAGCTGGCCTCTGGATATCCTGTAGTTCTTGGAGCAAATATTAAGTTGACATAACACTGAGAATGAACCCGACATGTCAAATATCTGAATTATGTTCGGAGCACATCACGCTAGTTAGCCGCATGTTTTGAAAAGCTGCTTAGACATGGAAAACCACATTATACTAGTATAAATTAACAAAATTTATATTCATCCGTTCATATACAATAATCTAAAAGCATATTTGCATATCACAGGGTTTTATAATGTGTGACATGCATTTTGCAAAGACCAATCACTAAATTCAAAATGTAAAGGCTTAAAAAATGGCAAAGCTTTTAAACAATGCAATGTCTTATTTTGCTTTAAAACAAACAAATATACAGTTTTGTGTATTGCAAGTTACTAAATAATCTGTACCAGAGTGTTTTTTGTCAGATAATTATTGTATGCAGTAAAAATGTAAGCAGAATATACAGAATAACCACACAAATGTACTGATGCTCACTTATAGCAACTAAGTGATCCATCACAGTTAATACTGAATAAACAAGCAGATAAGTAGTTCATAGACAGAAAGGTTTTCTTACCCTTACAGATCACCGAAGGCCCCCATCTGTGGGCCCCAAGCAACCACCAGCCACAGAGCCCTTTTAGCAGGACAATAAAGAAGAATAGAGATCTTTAAATAACAGACTCATCACTGCAACCAGCGAGTGAATTTGAGAAGAGGTTACAGTAGGAGCAGGAGAGACAGAGAGCGGGAGAGAGAGAGAGGAAGAGGGAGAGAAACAGAGAGAGAAAGAGAGTGAGGGAGGGGTAAAGCATAAGACAGATTTCTATTGGGGGCATTTTGGTAGCACACAGAGATAAGGTGAGAGGGGGCTGGTAAAAGGGATAAAGAGGTGTATATGTCGCGAGCGCACAGTAGAGCGCAAAGACGTGAGGAAGACAGTGTATCATTATTTTACCTAGTGATGTCTGCAGACCCATGAGACTTCTTATCTGTGTTTTTATAGGACCCCATCTTCGGTTTCCTCTGGCTGTAATCTGAATGTAAATTTATCACGTAGCTTCTGTGTTTTTTTCTAAGCTCAAATCATTGCAACTAGATTTGTATATTTTCTGAATGTGAAAGGTACTTACCCTTGCAAATGTCACCTCTGCAGTGGTTGCCATGACATCATGATGTGTTTGCTAAGATGTTCTAAGTGGTCTTTAGCAAGGCTATGTGGTTACTGGGGTTTACTTGGTTGTCGCTTACCGACCCCAAGACTAACTTAAGGCTTAACTTATGGAACACAAATGATAAAAAAGCACTTAATATAATCAAGACACTAAATCTAGAGTGAATCAAGAATAGAATCGGGTACACTTTCATTCAAATCAATATTGTGGTATTAGAGATCTTGTGGGCTATATGCAAATGCTTCTGTATCAATCTGCTCCCCCCACCAGCGGGCTCAAGCTCTCAGATGGAGAACAGCATCCTGCTTCCGGACAAATGGACAAAAAAGTACATGTCCACCACCATCTGGACACAGGAGGAGAGAGAGTGAGCAGTGTGACTTTAAAGATGCACAGATGCTCTCTCTATTTCGCTCTCTCTCTCCTGAATGGTAATCATTGAGTGTTCGTTATAAAGAATGGGCTTTGAACTGGCCTTGCACCACGGCAGAGGGTTGGCCAAGCAGAAAATGAACTGTGTAAACTCCCTGTCATTGGCTGTGGTGTCAGCAGTCTGATTGTAGGACTGTAAATGTATGAATGTATTGCAGGCATGATAATAGCCAAACAGGCTTTGTTCTGGTTTTACAACATTCATCATCTCAATATAAACCAGGCCGACCTTATACACCCTGACAACTTTGGTTACGATGGTTAAAGAGAACATTGTAGAGAAAGACATAAACTATACATTGTGTGATGCAGCTATTTCCAACTTTATGTAAAATGAATTATGGAGAATTATGTAGTGGATTTCAATTAAACGTAGGGTAGGCAATTTCAGAAACGATCTCCAAAGCCACACCTCCTCCAGAACTGTGCCGTGGTATGCAAATACATTGACAGGCAGGTAGAATGCAATGATTGGATAAACATTTATGGTTTCATGTCTTCCACTGACGATATATAAATTTATAAATATATTTAGCTCACTTTACTTAGTGATTGCTATTAAGATATGAAGTGACAGAAAATCACTGGAAAAAATTGCCTATCCTGCTAGAGCAGAACGACAGAAAGTAACCAAAAGTGCTTGGCCAGAGAACTGCACAAAGATAAACACATATAGACAAAGATCCATACATAGTAATACACACATGAACGTCCATGTATGCACACACACATGTGCTATAACTCTAGGTCTTATATCTAGGTGAGGTCTAATATCCTGCAGCTTTTTATAACATGTGGTCAGAGGACAATAAATGATATTCTGCATGACAGAAAACATAAATCAGCGTGCTCTTCTGCTGGGTTTGGCCCTCACTTTAAAACTATGAAAACATGAATTCCATATTCAGACCACACAAAGCTGCTTGACTCCCTGTATTCTGTTAAGAGAAGAAGTCAAATGTTTTACTGGAATATCTCTGGAACCTGGAGTGTTATGACATAAGACCAGTTTGTCATCATCAGGCAGATAGTTGAACTCTGCAGTCAGAACAAGCTCTTCGAAGCATTGTCTTTTTTCATAAGATGCTCTCTTACACTACAGAACACTGCCTTGGGATCAATGGAAATGGACAAAGGAAAATATGATATAATACATATAATAATTCTTAAATATTCTAAATATATTATTTTTCTAACATTCTACTTTATTCTACTAAATCATTTGAATTGTTTATTAATTGTTGCACAGGATGTAAACACAACGGTTCAAAACATTGAAGGAGGCAGTCCATCATCTAAGCCCAATTTCTATTCTGGTCCAAAATTCAACTCAACTTCTGTGTAGGAGTTTTCTGCATTATTCTGCACTAGCTCATGTATCCTCTGCTTTCATGTCCCTAACAGAATTCCACTCTTTAAACAATGCCAAAACTACTGTGCTGTTAAAAGGGGCCATTTGTTTACACTGCAATGGTTCACTTTGCTTTTATTTGAAACTCCTTGTATTTTTGCACTATATGGAAAGTGTGAATTCATAAAAAGAGGGAGATAAATTGCTAAACACCAGCTCGTAAGCTTTTAAAGTGAAGGGTCCTTTTGTTCCATTTTTTATACCGTTAATTCATAACAGTACATAATGTAATAGCTGTGAGCTGGGTTCACTGAGGCTAACATTATTAATGCAGTTTTCATTACCTGTAATTTCTGAGGCATGTGGGGGAGATGAAGCAAGAGGAACAGATAAAAGGGAAAATGCATGAATAAACTGAAACAACAAAGCAAATGTGTAATAGATAGGTAGAGATGGACAGATAGGAAGGAAAATAAAGAGACACTTTTGAGAGGAATTATGGGTTATTAATGCTTTCTTTGTTTCTATGACAGCAGAAAATGGGTTTCACAGTACAATGCAAATTTCAATAAACCCGTTGCGATGACTTCTTTTACTTACGACAATACTGCCCTCTAGTGACAATAGTTGTATGTTTAATTGTATACACATTGTATACATATAATTGTATTTTTTGGCTTAATGTTAAATTTTGTTAAAAAATGTAACCAATTTATTTATGATGCATAACACCAAAGACAATGACTATTAATTGTACTTTGTACCTGTTACATGATGCATTTAAATTTAAAAATGCTTTAAAAATATGGTAGAGGGAGTGGGCACATACTGTAATATAAGTTGCCAAGAAGGTCAAATAAGGGGGAGAGCGAGAGAGAGAGAGAGAGAGAGAGAGAAAGAGAGAGAGAGAGAGAGAGAGAGAGACATACTAGGTCTCTGTATCACTGATTTTGACATTTTCATTAACAATGATCAATATAACTGCAGGCCAACAAGACTGGCTTTCTTTTTAATGAGTGGCATACAGCTGACTGGAATATAAATTAGTATGTTATTTTACTAACATTTTACAATTTTATAACCTTTTTTACAATAAAATAATATGAAATACAATTAAAAATACTTTAACAGCATTTACTCATATCGGTTTATGTCCATTTCTACATATATTAATACCTGACCGCAGTGGTTAGCAAACAGTGATCGCTACATTTGTCAATGGCTACTGTAAATTTAATCTGAGAATAAAAACTTACCGTTTAATTACAGTGAGTAACGCCATCACTCATAGTTAATGTCCTACGATAATATTGACTGGTTCTACGACAGGTTACTAATGAACCTCTACATACATTAAGTCTTTTAAAGCTAAATTTAAGTGTCATTTAAAAAACAATTTCTTTGCATTTACCAATATTTGAGAAAGTGCCGGTAAACTAACACAATTTATTTAATGCATTTAAGACATTTTCAATTAATTATATAATATAGTGTGCTTTTATTTATTTAATTTCAATTACTATTGTAATAGTTACTATTGTACCATTGAGACACGAATATCATATTAGTTTATTAGGCAGGAAGCACGTGTATAAAAATGCCGTATCGATTGTCATTAAATAAACATCAGCCCATCGTCAGATCGAGGAAACTTTGCATGTGCTTTGACCCAATTGCAATTAAAATCAATTTTACATGCACACGACTGAATCCATTTACAGTTATTGGCCTAGTTCAGTATCACAACAGGCCTAACTGTAGCTTTAAACCTGATAGGGTTTCTCCTAAGTAAATGATCTACTCAAATTTACTCCGAAGTCCCTCTCGCACACGCACACAACACAGCTACACGCTTACACAAACACACTCTGTTGCCTTGTTGCACAGCCACAAGCATTCTCTGGCAGCAATAAACAGATGACATAACCTCTGACTAGAAGTCTCTTCAGCTGGGGTGGATGTTCTTACATACAGGGAGAGAAATAGACTGTGATTCTTCTTTTGATCCAGCGTGTAGACAGAATTTAATAGTATCCACATGTACAGCTTGGCTTAGCAACTGATTTAAAGCTCAGTGGACAAAATGCTATGTACAAGGGTCCTGAATGCTGCTGGGTGGCATGTTTACACATTTCTGTTCTGTTGCTCATACACAAAAATTTGAGCAAACCCCCAACTCAACAATTACAGTCGAAGATAAGAATTCAGGTTTGCTTCGATTGCACATTTGAGGTCTACTATGGATCTATTTCATGCAACATTGAAAAAGAGGAAAGTCAAAATCAAAGCTGTTGTCATGGCAACTGAGGGAACTAACTAACCCACCCCTCCCCCCATGGCTTGCACTGATCGATAGGATATTGTGAGGGTGGAACTAACCCAATACAACCAGTAACCTACATACCAGTCATGTACCATAGACTATATGCTTTATAAAGGCAACGAACAGAACATCCATCATCTACTGAAGAGGAGGAAAAAGAAACAGAAGAATATTCAATTAAGGAAGAGTAGCCGGTAGGAAAGGAGAAAAGATCAAATTATAGAACAGAGTCAAAAAAGAGGGGAAGGAAATAAAAATAAAGATGTTTCATTTGATGGAGAATGAACTGCTTGCTCACATCTACCTGCTGTTCCTGTTGTTGGCCACCTGGTCCCAGAAGCAACTTGTCTATGGAGGTAAGGGGACCTCTCTTGTTTTTGTGCCCAGAAGATAGAGACCATTTTTGGGCATAACGTCAGCAGTAGTAGGCTGGCTGCTGTAGGTGTCTGAGGAGAGGTAGAAAGAGTTCCTGATATGCAACACATCTTCTTATGAATATAAAGAATTAAGAAGTCGCAGCAGACGTGCATGTTGAGAGACTTTACTGCATCCATTGTTATTGAGTTGAACATTTCAGCAAGATCATGCATTTAAAACTAGAACAAAATCCAAATATTTTACCTAAAAGACAAAGACTATCTTATAATGCCAAGTCAATTTAATGCTAAACTTAATTACCAATGATCAAATTAATTAGTCTTTGCATTGGTTTCTGTTATTACACTGTATTATGTTAATAAGAATCTCTATTATGATTTAGAATGGCTCATATTTTTGTGTAACACTAATAGGAAGCTCTAGTGGTTTATTCAAACACACACAACACCAGAGCAAACAAATACATGCGCACAAATGAATGACGGCATTTCTGAGAACTCTTATAATCTAATATTCAAGGAAATGCATGAGCAGACTTTTATGAGTTTATTATTCGAGAATGCAGATCTTGTACATATAAACACACATGCTGTGTAATGTTAACAACAGTAAAGGGGGGAAGACTGAAATATCACACAGAAACATACAACATACAGCAGGGTCCTAACATGACTGACACTATATGGATTGGTTTTCAAAATATATTTTGGTTTTCCCGGGTTGATTTTACACTTATTATTTATTAAATGTATCATTTAGGTTATATTTGCTATTCAAGTTGTTATTATTAAATTAATTTTTATTTGAAAGGTATTGAACAATTAGGACTTGTACCAAAATCAGAAAACATTTGAGCTTTCGTTGACTAATGATGTGTGCTTTCCGAAATCCAAATGGCTTTATGAATGCTTGGCTTTAAATTGACATATAATTACAAAACTGAGCTTGCACACATTTAAAAAAAACTCTACATCAGAGGTTTATAGGAACTCTAGGTTAGTTTCACACTGCAAAAATAACCATTGAGTAATATGTTATTTCAGCGCCAATACTAAGAGGTTGCAGAGGTTGAGGTTTTTTTGCTGCATGTAGGGTGGAAACATTTTTCTAACCTTATTGAGCCTGTAGGGCTGGTCACAAATTGAGACACCTTCTTGTGGGAGTATGCTTCCAATTATGCAGTCAAAGAAGCACATCACAATGACAGAACACTGTAGAGGTTGGATGTGTGAATACTGCATATGCGCCTTAGTCAATCTATCTATCTATCTATCTATCTATCTATCTATCTATC